>JAUEJL010078232.1:0-15590 GCA_032274825.1 Drosophyllum lusitanicum
ATGCAAATCCCACCAAATACCAATCCCATTTGAAATCCCAATCCCTTCAAAAACAATACTTGAACCAAACACCCCCTAATTAATTAAACAGTCATTTTGGGCGACACTGTGCTCTCGTTTCCTCTGTGTCGTGCATATACATATATTGAGAGTTTGATCATTGTGTTTGATTGCTTCTATTGTTAGTTGATACTTAATACCATGGACCTACAATTGGTATCAGGAGTGGATCAAAGGTAAGTCATTGATCTATTCGTGCTTTTGTTTGTTCAACATGTGGGTTTTTGATATTCTCGATCTGCCCTTTACTAATCTTCATTAATTCTGTAAGTTTTTACTGAAATTGTGGATTGGATTATGTTTATCTATTGATTTCAAGATCAACCGAATCATATATCATCAAAATCGATTGAAATTAAGATAGTTCATATCTAAGTTTCTAGGTTTCGTAACAAAGAGTTAAAGTTTTGGTTTTGTTCTTCATATTTGGGACTAATTTCGTGATGATAAACTGAAATTGGTTGTTTATTTATGTTCCAATACTGATTTTGTGTATATTGGGATTAAACAACATCAAATTAAGAGATTATTGAAGAAAAAAGATCTAATGTTTTTTCGTTTTTGGAGTTACTGTTTGTGTTGTTGTTCGTGGCATTTAAAGTTGATTTAAGAGTGTGTGGATCGAAATCGGTTGTTGGTATTTATTGAGAATCTGTTTTCGAGAGTAATAGAATCAAAAACAAGAAAAACCAGTTGATAATTTTTGGATTTGGATTATATAGAGATCGACACCGTGCTTGAATTGAAAAGGTTCTTTAGTGAATTGAAAACTATAGAGCAACTCTTAATTGAAAAGTACAGGTAATCTTGAATTGAAAAGGCGTCTCTGAATTGAAAAGTGAAGGTGAGTAGGAATTGAAAACTACAATTGAAAACTTCATGGTTGATTCTCAACTAAAAATTTGATAGTCCCTATTGAAAACTTCCTCAATTGAAAATCTCCTCGGTGAAATTGAAAACCCTCAATTGAAAATTTTTCCGCCCTAAACTTCAATTGAAAACCCACAATTGAAAACTTTTCCATCCTAAACTTTAATTGAAAACTTTTCCATCCAAAACTTCAATTGAAAACTTTTCATCCAAAACTTCAATTGAAAACCCATCAATTGAAAAACTTTTCATCCAAAACTTCAATTGATAACCCATGAATTTAAAGCTTTTCAACCGAAAACTTCAATTGAAAATCCATCGGTTGAAATTTTTTTAACTCAAAACTTCAATTGAAAACCTCAAGTTTCAAAATTGTCACCTTTACATTCGGCTAAAAGATCCATTTTCAGGTATCATTTTCAGCACAAAAATGAATTCCCATCATGGGTTCCGACACCAAGCCCCCTGTCCTTCTTTCCCGCAGCAACTACTCATAGTGGAAGAGTCAGTTTCTTCAATTCTTGAGAAACCATGATAATGCAGATTTGATTCTAGAATCCTTACATGATGTTTTAGTAGAATTTGACATGGAGATCGAAGGAAATCTTGACAACAATCCACCAATTAAAGACTCGATTGAGGTTAAGAAACCAGCTTCTTACACCGAAGCAGAGAAACTTAAAGCGAAAAGGGATATGTAAGCCATTACCTATATCCAACAAGGTGTTATAGATGATATCTACATAAACATCGATACTTAAGGTGCTAGAATCTAGTTAATAAACATCGATACTCCTCAACTAGTAAGACCGTGTGGGAAGAATTAGCTCGAATTTGTCAGGGTACAACTTGAGGTGCTAGAATCAAAGTTAATAAACTTATATCGGCTTATGATGAGTCTAAAGCTAGAGATGGTGAGACTATGGAAGAAACCTACATGCGGTTTTCTGATGAGACTATAGAAGAAACCTACAGGCGGTTTACTGATTTTTTAGATGAAGAGAAACAAGATTATCGTAGATAACAATGACATCAACATCAGGTTTTTGAATAACCTTGGACCTGAATGGGTCAGCTTCGCAACTTTCATCAAAATGAATATAGATCTGAGTACCGAATCAATTCATGTGATCTATGAAGATTTAAGTCAATATGAGAGTAAAGCTCAGGCTAAGAAGTTGAAGCACTCGGCAAAAGCACAAACTGCTGATCCTATAGCTCTTGTGGCTTATAAAAGACATAGACGTAGCTCAAAGAGTTTGCAAGCTAAATTGGTTGAATCTAGCTCATCGTCTGAAGTTGAGGTTGAAGATGAAGTGGACGATGATGGAATAGCTGGGTTGTTGAAAACCCAAGATCTTCTTACTGAGCTCAAGCAGAAGTATCTGAAAAGAAATCATCCTCCAACAAGCTACATACTTCATCTAGTTTCAAGCATAAAGATGAAACTCGCTATGACAAATCACATGCTCCTGGTTTAAATCTCTAGAGTCGAAAGCACCTATTGATTTGCATAGGTGTTATAGATGTGGCGGATCAGGCCCCTTTGCTCGAGAGTGTAAGAAAGTTGTGAAGAAGGACAACTATTACACTCGAAAGGCTCTTTATTGTCAACCTGCTGAACAAGCTTTGATGGTGAAAGAAGACCTGTGGAAGGTAGTATCCGACTCAGACTCAGAAGAAGAAAACAAGGTCTTCATGTGCGAGATTATCGAAGAAGGAGCATCTGATTCTGAAGATGAAGTTGAAAATGCAGATGTCCTAGAGTCTGAGAACGAGGTATGTGATCTTCCAACTGAAATTCAAATTATATCCGATTCTTTCCAAATGCAAATAAACAAGTTAAAGAAAGAAATAAAAGATATTAAGAAGCTAGAAGAACAACTTCTGAAAAACACTGAAATATCCAAAGAATGTTTAAAAAATGAAGCACTAGCAAAATTATTATTTTCTACAGCACATAACAATGTTAGTGATTTACAAAAACAAATGTCTAAACAGGAAATTCATATGAATAACCTAGCAGAAAAGATTAAAGCTAAAGAAATAGAGTGTAGTGAACATGCAGCTAAATATAATTCTATCTTAAATGTACGAAATGATTTGTATTGTAAAATTAAAGAACTTGATAAGCTCGTAAAAAGGGGTTAAACAGATTAAACTATTCATCTGAATAAACCGAAGGACACACGTTTTTATAATTCATATACATATGAAAATCTTGGTTTCGAAAACCCTCATATTCTTGAAAAGGTAACTGCAGCACAGTTATACGATTTTAAATTGATGGGTAGGGGTTATGTGCAACTTATGAGATTCCTAGGAGCAGTTGAGGATAATGAAATGGAAAAGGCTAAAAGAGAAAATCCTGATAAGATGCAAGTTTCTCATGATTAAACTAAACTAAATGGGCTTTACAAAACCAGAGAAATACCATTTTCCACCGACTTCTTGACTAGTTATTGTTTGGAGGAATTAAATCAAAAGTTAGAAAACCTTTCTGAAAAACCGGAGTTTTCTCATTTTTATACTCCGAGTTTTGTTTTGAAAATAATTTTGTTGAACTTGAACAAACCTTGAAAACTCAAACAACAGATTTTGATGCTGGAAAATAAATACTTTTTAATAAAATCAATTCTCTGAGATCACAACTGAATTCTGCGGCTACAACTGTTGAAGAGAAATCCTATGAAGGGTTTAATCATGTAGACTCTAAATTTTCTCAAGAAAAACTGATTTTGAATAAATAGAAAATGAAAGCACCATATGGTACTCATCCAAAAATCTTTTTTCAACAAAGAGCGAGTCTTTTGGTTCATATGTCCCAAATATAGCCTCTTAAAATATAAAGGTTTGAGTATGTTTCGGATAAAATTTTACCGGTTGAGTGTTCAAATACCAAAAAGCATATTCACTCCTTAAAATCTGCAAACTCTAACTCGACTGTGATGGCAGAAAAAGAACTAAGTAAGAGGCAGGTGAGGAGTGCTTTTGGCCGAAGAAACACCAGGAAAAAGAGAAAGTGAAAAGACGGCTATTTGAAGAAAAACAATCATTCAAATAATTCTGTTAATTTTGCTTCAAAAACTAATTTTGTCAATGTTGCCAAGACTAATGATGTATTTGCTAATACTTCTTTTATTTCTACTTCTAAGAAAACCAATGTACGACATGCTAGATATTATGATTGTTCTGATGGTTATGGTTATTCTAATTATGGTGTGAATACAAATGTGATGTCTAAATTTTCTACTCCTATTTCTACTCGTGTGAATGCACTTGAAGGCTCTGATGTAAAATATCCATTTAAGGTGTATTTATTCACACATTTACAAAGACTTTCGAGGAAGAAAATTTGTACCTTGCCACCTAAAATGAATCCATATTTTGTTAATAAAAACCTGCTAAAATCCAAACTTTGAGACTACTTTCAGATGGTCTTCAAAACTTGCAATGGTTAACAAAAATCCAAATTCATTTTCAAACCCCACTATTGTCAAACCAAAGTTTGAGGGAAATCACACAACTCTCACTCCCTCTAACAGGACCCATTTTCAAGTGGGTACCTAAATATGCTTATTTGTCTTGCAGATCGGTCATGTGTGATATCTTGATTTTGGTTGCTCTAGACACATGAATGGTAAGAAGGAGCTGCTGTCAAACTTCAAAGAAAAATTTGGTGGAATAGTACGATTTGGGAATGATAACAAATCACCAATCATGGGATATGGTGACTTGGTTGATGATAAGATATCTATCAAGAAAGTCCCATATGTTGAAGGTTTAGGGCATAATTTTTTTAGCATAGGTTAGTTCTGTGATAAAGGTATGCAGGTTCATTTTAAGGTCAAGAAGTGTAGTGTTTTTTCTAAGGATTGAAAAGAAATCCTAGCCAGCACACGAAAGACAAACCTGTATACCATTGACCTCTTGTCCGTGAAGCCTTCTATTGCAGTATGCCTACTTTCGAAAGAAACAATGCAATAGAACTAGCTGTGGCGTAGAAGACTCCCATCTAAACTTCTGAAACATCAACAAGTTAGCTGCTAATGGGTTAGTCAATGAGTTACCCAATCTCAAGTTTGAAAAAGATCATTTTTGTGCAGCTTGCGAAATGGAGAAGATGAGCGAGTTCCTCATAAGTCAAAGCCATGATCAAATTTGTCCCAACCGTTAGAATTACTACACATGGATTTGAGTGGCCTGATGCAAACTCAAAGCATCTCAGGTCGAATATATGTGTTAGTCATTGTAGACGATTACTCTAGGCTTACTTGGGTCAAATTTCTATGGTCAAAGGATGAGATACCTGCATTGATAATCTCATTCTTATAGTCAACTCAGCTACAATTGCAATTTATAGTGAAGACAGTCTATACTAATAATGGAACTGAGTTCAAGAACAAGATACTCGATGGTTATCTTGACTCAGTAGGCATGACTCATTAGTTTTCAGCAGCCCGCACACCTCAACAAAATGGGATAGTAGAACGTTGTAACAGAACGTTAGTGGAAGTTGTCCGCACGATGCTGGTTCACTCCAATCTTCCATATTTTCTCTGGGCTGAAGCTGTCAACACCGCTTGTTTCACGCAAAATCGTTTAATAATCAACAAACGGTTTGATAAAACACCTTACGAGCTGATTCATAAACGAAAACCTAATGTCAAATTTCTTCATGTTTTTGGCTGCAGATGTTTCATTCTAAATGACAAGGACAATCTTGGTAAATTTTATGCCAAAGCAAATGAAGCAATGTTTATCGGATACTCAATGGAGTCTGTAACTTACCGTATTTACAGCAAGAGTACTAGAGTTGTCACCGAAAGTGTTAATGTCACTTTTGATGAACACGATAACTCGACTACTAAATAGGTCAAATCACAACCTAAAGTCATTGGGGGTGTTAGCCACTTCAAGCAAAACGCCTCAAACTGAGAGTTTTGATGACAATTTTGAATTAGATGTTTTGTTCAAATACTTTTACCATGATTATTTCGAAAAACAATCTTCTAATGTTTCTGCCTCTAACAACTCCAAAGCACTGGTTCAATCTACCGAAGACTCGGTTATGACTCCAAGATATGGATACTCTCCCCACAACACAGCCAGTTGAAATTCCATTACAAACAACTGAACCTTTTGCGGAAACTGTTGAACATTCTGCTGCTGTTGATGAAGTTGTAGAAACTCCAGAACCACAACCTAGGACTGCTATAAACGTCGCCGACACTCTACTACAACAAGTGCTAGTTGTTAATCAGATAGTTACTCGTTCAAGATTTGGGACACATAAACATATCAATAAGCTGAATCTAGTCACGGCTACTCATAGCCTTACAGACTCGACATCAGTGTTCCAATCTGTGAATACGTGAGGTTCAAATACACAACACACACAGACTGCATTTGCATACTCCTCTTTCTTAGTTGATTCTGAGTTTGATACTATTCTTCATCAAATTCTTTCTTATAATGTAAATGGACTTTGGATCATCCCATAAATCAATCTTTAGGAGATTTTTCTTCTGGTGTGAGAACACGTAGAAGAATGCTTGTATTCCTCATTCCTTAGTAAATTTGAACCCTAAAGCACTAAGTGATCCTGACTGGGTACTTGCTATGCAAGAGGAATTTAGTCGGTTCGAGAGGTTATGAGTTTGGCGTTTAGTTCTTAGACCCAAGGGTAAAACTATCATAGGTACGAAATGGGTGTTTAAAAATAAAAAGGATGAAAATGGTGTCGTGGTTAGAAATAAAGCACGACTTGTTGCTAAAGGCTATAACCAACAAGAGGGAATAGACTATGTCGAAACCTTTGCTCTCGTAGCTAGGGGTTGAGGCTATTAGACTCTTCCTGCCTTATGCGGCACATAAGGATTTTAAAGTTTTCCAAACGGATATCAAAACAGCTTTCTTAAACAGTATCTTGAAATAAGAAGTC
Source organism: Drosophyllum lusitanicum (assembly GCA_032274825.1). Taxonomy (NCBI): domain Eukaryota; kingdom Viridiplantae; phylum Streptophyta; class Magnoliopsida; order Caryophyllales; family Drosophyllaceae; genus Drosophyllum; species Drosophyllum lusitanicum. The sequence continues at coordinate 6,875 of JAUEJL010078232.1, forward strand.
TATGTCTCTCAACCCGATGTATTTGTTGACGAGTCTAAACCAGATCATGTTTTTTCTTGAAAAAGCATTATACGGGCTTAAGCAAGCGCCACGAGCTTGGTATGATGTTCTTTCTACCTATCTATTACAATCTGGTTTTTCAAAAGGTAAAATTGAGACCACTCTTTTTATCAAACGTCATGGGTCAGACATCTTATTAGTTCACATATATGTGGACGATATTATATTTGTCTCTATGAATCCAAGTATTGTAAGACCTTTTCCCACAGTATGAAAGAAGAATTTTAAGGGAGCATAATGGGGGATTGCACCTTTTCATCAGATTGAAGTCAAACAGACGCCATTGGGAATTTTTATCAAGTAGGACATTTTGAGAAAATATAACATAACTTCTACATCAAGCCTCAAAACCCCATGGCAACAAATTTAAAACTCGACTCTGACCCCATCGAGAAAGAAGTTGATGAGAAAACATATCGAGGCATTATTGGATCTTTACTATACCTAACGACAAGTAGTCCTGACATAATGTTTGCTACATGTGTCCGTGCTCGTTTTGATCAGTCAAATGCTAAAGAATCTCATACCGTCAAAAGAATTTTAAGATATTTAAAAGGCACCCCGAATCTAGGACTGTGGTACCCGAAGTTGTCTAGTTTCAAGCTCCTTTCCTATTCTGACGCTGATTATGCTCGTTGCATGTTGGATAGAAAAAGCACTTCCGGGTATATCCAGTTTTGGGGTGATAAGTTAGTATGCTGAGCATCTAAGAAACAACATAGTGTGTCAACCTCTACAATAGAAGCAGAATACATTGCTCCTACTAGTTGTTGTTCATAGGTTATGTGGATGCAAACTCAGCTTCAAGACTATGGTTATCATTTTGACCGAATTCCCATTTACTGTGATTCTAGGAGTGCGATTGCTATCTCGTGTAATCCGGTTCACCATTCCCATACCAAACACATTGACATCCGTTACCACTTTCTCAAAGATCACGTTAAGAAAGGGAACATCAAACTATACTTTGTCAATACCTAATTTCAGCTAGCAGACCTACTCCTTAAGGCTCTAGATGATAAATGGTTCAATTTTCTTCTGTCTAAGTTAGGCATGCTTAATTTGCCTTGACTCTTGATTCTTAAATCTAGGGGGAGTAGTCTTTTCGTTTTTGTGTGTTTCGAATTGATCCCCGATAACTTCTCAACGGGTAGAAAATCTGAAATACATGTGTGCTATCATCCTCTTTTGCATTTAATCCATTTGTTGAGGGGGAGTACATATCTATCTGTTTTGTTTTATAAAATTCAAAAATTTAAAAAAAAATAAATAGTTTTGTTTTTTATCTAGAAAATTTTAGAAAAATACAAAAATATGTTTTAGTTGCTAGTTCTGTTTTGGAAAATTTAAAAATATCAAAAATATTTTCCTTCTTTTTAGTCTTTTATTTTATTTTATCTTTTGTTTATTTGAAAATTGCAAAAGTCTAAAAATTTTTCTTTCTTTGACTCGTCAATCCGGAACACCCCCACCCCCATTCATCTCTCACTTTTCAAAAATCACTTCACCTAATTTTCCCTCACACTTAACGACTCCCGTCTCCTGCTCTCGTCGGTTTCGTGGCCATTCCTTTACCGTTGTTGAGGAATGTACCCTGGTTTAACTCGGTTCTCACCTCTGATCACTAAGGTATGATCGATTTTAACTTCAATCCATGTTTTCCTCGCTTAATCGCTGCTCTTGTTCTCGGTCTGTTCTTGCTTTGAAGCCGACATGACGTTAGGGTTCGAATCCTCACTTTTTGTCGAAGTTGATCTTTGTTTCTGTTGTTATATATGTGCATTTACGTATCTCAATACTTTGTTTTGAATTGACTTGATGCACGTTTGAGTGTTCGATTAGGATTTTTAGAATCATCTTCGTCTGTTCTTAGAACACCTAAATCGAAAAATAAAGTATCTAGGGTTGTTTGATCTGCAACTGTGCAGGATTCTTGCTTTCTGAAGTGACGTAACGTTAGGTTTTTTATATAGATTCGTTGTGCTTAACTGTTAAACTGGAGTTGTTCTTGATTATTGTTCGTGTTTCTTATGTCTGCTTATCTTTAATTTTTTTGTTGTAGGTGGTTCTATCTTTAATCTGTTTGAATAGGACTGTTACATACTGGTCTTGAAATTTCAAATAAAAAAACGGTGAATCTGTTGCGATAATCATGCTGAATCTATAAGTTAAATCCATTAGTGTTTGGTTAATATTGAAAATCAAGTTTTTTTTCGAAAACAGAAGATGAAGTTGTAGCGTCTGTTTTTGTAGATTGAAACTGAATTGAAAACCAACTTTGGTTGTGATTGAATTGAAAACTGGTTTGATGAATTGAAAACCATGAGTTTAGGCTCAGTTGAAAATCATGAGTTTGTTTGATTTGAAAACTTTTCTTTGTTTGAGTTGAATTGAAAACTTTTCATTGTGTGAGATGAATTGAAAACTTTTCATTGTGCGAGATGAATTGAAAACTTCTCTCTATTTGAGCTGAATTGAAAACTTTTCTGTGGTTAAGCTGAATTGAAAACTTTTCATTATGTGAGATGACTTGAAAACTTCTCACTATTTGTGCTGAATTGAAAACTTTTTATTGTGTGATATGAATTGAAAACTTTTCTGTGTTTGTGATGAATTGAAAAGTTTTCTGTGTTTGAGATGAATTGAAAACTTTTTACTTTTTGAGATGAATTGAAAGCCTTTCATTATTTGAGATGAATTGAAAAGTTCATGTTTTCAATTCAATTCACGTGCAATTGAAAACATGAATCGAAAACTTTGCTTTATCATTCTGGTTTGCATTGTTTCCTCCAACAATACCAAGTAGAGTCCTTGGTTTATCCGAGTTGATTCCTTGTTCGGCATCTACAAGCACTTCAACTGTGAAGTGACTTATACATGGTCGTTGTGTCGCCGGTTTTAATTTCGACCGTGAAATTAAAATCTGAGTTTTAAATCTTTATTGAAAATCAATTTTTTAAAAGACTGACATGTTTATCTGTTTGCTCAAGTATGTTATTGTTACAGAACTCTCAAATGGTTGGATAACCTAACCCTACTTCACCTTAAAACCAACTTACCACTTCTGTTTCACTTCAACCCGCCCTTGTACCTGCCGACCAAATCTACCCATCAGGCAAATTCCTTCCACTCTTACCCAACAAATTTCAGTTCCTTATTAATGAATCAGCACCCAATCTGGCCTACCTTTATACCGAATACTTCTGTACACGAAGTATATCTTAAGCAATTCTTTGGTACCCTTAACCTTATCACCAAAGGCACACATGAAGGCCTTCACGCTACTATAGCCGACAAACCAATATCCTTTTCCTATGAATGACTCAGACAAATTCAACTCCCAGGTGCCGATTCCATTCACGGAAAAACGGAATTTGATGTTGATGCCACGGAATCTCAAATCTGTGCTGATATCCAAAGCCTAGGATATGCTTATTGTAGGTCCACGATATCAAGTATCAATTAACAATGGAAGCAATCAAACACAATGATCAAACTCTCAATATATGTATATGCACGATAGAGAGGAAATGAGAGCATAGTGTTGCCCAAAACGCCTACTTAATTAATTAGGGTTAATTACATTATTTATATATCTATAAGGTATTTTCATAATACCATATACTTCTAGGAAATACGACTAGAAGTAAAACTTAACTAAAATGATAAAATGAACACAACTAGGAACTAACAATCCCCACCTTTGTGTTCATTGTACAAATAAAGTATAATAAACAAAAAGACTAAACTAAATGAAATTGTCTATGCGTGTTTCCTCTTTCTCTTCCTAGTCTCCTTTTTCGCTTCAGCATAATGTTTGAATACTCGTTTACGAATATCCAATCTTTCTTCAACCTCGTGTAAGTTTAGTCTTTCTTCAATTTTATTGGTAACTTCATTAACCAACACGTTTTGATAACCAACAATCTGATGGTTAAGTCGAAGTTCAACATCTTGGCACAGCTTATTGTATAGTTTAGACCAAATATTCATCGGTGTACCATCACAATACTTGATTACTTCAATGTCTCGCATGTTCCTCATCTTCTTTTCTAGGTTTAGATAAGCTACTCCAAGCTCGGGCTCATCACGCACCTCGAACTCACTAAGATTCTCTATACCGAATAGTCTGATTCACCTTCTTTAGTTGGTTTTCAAGCGCCATGTGTAGATCCGAAGCAACATAAAGTCTGACTTGTTGCATCATAAATCTTTTAAGCGCATCTAGAACAACTTGCCAATCACGATTCTTGGAGAGGTTAAATTTTCTGTACCTAGAGTGTATGTCCAGAATGTTCACCTAAGGATAAGTACTCTAGATCGCTTTCAACCACTTCTTGAATACTTCCATTGAGCCGTTGTATCTTATAGATTGGGATGTACCACTTACTTTACTTTCCGCATAGTCACTGACATGATACTTAGACTTTAGACTATCTTTGTTCTTAACGCCTTGGTTTTTAAGTATTCGTCTATACTCGGCTACTCTTGGAGATCCAACTAAATACTCTAAGTCCGTGAAAGTAAGTTCATCAAACTGTATTATCCAGATTCTTCCTACACAATCCTGGACAAATGGTGCTCGTAGCTTTTTATCATCCCATTTTAGTTCAATATGGACGGTTTTCTCGGATGTTTTTACCTGTTGAGCTTGTGCTACAGCATCCCACGGTACATTCACTTCCTTTTGTCGTTCTTCTTCTTGATCAAAGCCAAACCATCTGTCAACCTCCTCCCGATTTTTCGTTCAACTAGCTCAATGTTTAGAAGTTGAGTCTCCTTATTAGAATCTACATATAAGATTTCATCGGGATTAGTAATTGATACTTGTACACTGCTAGAGTGTTTCTAGACGGCGACCTCCTCCCTTTTAGGGGTCAACTCAGGTGATATCGGAATGGCTGTGGGTAGAGGAGAGGTAATGGTAGTGGGAATGGTTATTGGGATGGCTACCGGGGTAGTTGAAGTTTCAGAGATGGTAGTTATGATAGTTGTGGTGTTTGGGATGACTTCAAGAATGGTTTGGAGAGTTATAGCTTGGGAGGTTACCGTGGTTGTGGCTTGTTTAGTTTAGGAAGGCTCAGAAGAGGTAGTTTTTGTGGTGGTGATGGTGGTTTTGGTAGTTTGAGCTGTATGTAAAATTTATGGTTCTATAGTTTGCTGTCCTTTTTCCTTTTAAGTTTGCGATTGGAAGCGTTCAACGATCAACCTTATTCGATAAGATATGAATGTTGTTTATCATATCTTTAACTTCTCGCTTCAAGCCAGAAACAGCAACGGAAAGAGACGTCACACCGGCTACCAGGAGGTCTAAGGTTTCTTGGGGAATTGGGGTATTAGGTTTAGAAGGTTGGGTTTGTTGAGGGATTATATGGTAAGGATATTAGAGGTGAAGTTGCCTCTCATGGGATGGGATGGGATGGTGACAAAGGGGGATGGCTGTGTTATCTGAGCTTTCCCTTTGTTGGTGATAGAGGACTTAATTGCATTACTGACTTCCCGAAGCAGTTGTTCATGAAATGAAGCAAGAACTTCAAAAGTCACGTAGGGGAGAGGAGTAACACCAGGACTACTTAAGCTTCCTGTTGACAAAGATGTACAAACAAATTCTACACTGCGACCTGTGTTCACTACTGGCATGATAATAGCGGTGACGGGATTTCCTACCGATCCTCGAGGTAAAGCACTTAATGATGCCTCTATAGTAGTTCTGGCAGCATCACTAAGATGTGCGTGCTCAGTAGTATGTGTCCTGATTTGAATCTAAAAAAATATTGATTTCACCACAATAATGGGCTGAACTTTTTTCCCTTATCATCAAGTGCCAAAGATCCCATCATTCACACGCAACAACTTAACACAACCATCGGCTAAACTCTTTTCCTTTATCATCAAGTCCATTTCTGGAAAACACACCAGGAATATTTATTAATTTTGCCAAAATCTACTAGAAGGAAATTCGAGATATTGCTAAGCACAAAGGCTCAAAGAAGAGAACTTATTTACCATACTGGCGCTTCATGTCAATTATTGTTGACTACTTCATCAAACTATACCCGGAAGTTCTGAAGTGACCATATTCTGAGTTGGTCACCTCTAAAGCACACACATATACTTAAAAGAAAGGGGCCGCTCAGAATGTAAAAGGAGCATTGATACCTGAATCTTTGCTAAGTCTGGCAGATGAAGATGTAGACGCTATAGTTGAGTATAGAGAAACGAATAGTATCCCTCCTTTGGAGCAACAAAAGGAAAAGAGAACCACCCACTAGGAGTAAGGGTCTTGAGAGACTACTTGAGGGAGAACAAGGTAGAGTTGGTGGAAGTGAGAATGAGGGCGCACAAGGAGAAATAGTAGGAAAACAAAAGGAAAAGAGAACCAAATTAAGTCGTGATCCGAGTTTAAAACGCAAGGAGGTAGAGGCAGAACCTAAAAAAAAGGAAAGATTTAAATCAATGGCGAAAAGGATAAAACAAGTAGCGTCCCACTGACGATGCAATGGACGAATTTGATGCTATAACTTTGGCACGGAATGAGGGTGATACCTAAACCACTAATAATATCCGGGAAAGCCCCATAGGAACAAGTACTAATCTGTTCGGTACTCAAGTAGAAGTCGCTGTATCTAGCCCAACAACGCACTTGTCTATCCCTCCGAGCCACACTCCTGTCTGTTAGTAGTTTCAACAATGCATAGGGACCAGTTACATCCACTATCTGTACCTCATTCGGAGGCTACTGATATTGAAACGAGTGAACCACCTCCCCCGTTCACAACAATTCCTTTGATAACATTGAGTCTAGATTTTGAACCTATTTTTTCAGATTCGATTAGGATACATATGTTGGGTTTTGGTGGCATCTAGAAATACGCAGCGGAAATAAAACGAAGAAAAACAATTTTGCTTTTTATGCCACCAACACACCACCCAATGGAGCAAACTCTAGACAATAGCAATGCAACTTAAAGAAAGGAGCAAGTAGAAGAAATATACCATACAAGTTCTTCAACTTCCTTGTTGTTGATGATTGAAACGGAATGGACTTGAGAATACAAAGATGTATTCCTCTATCGGTATCCACACCAAGTCTCTTTGAATCCCACGTGCTAGTAGTGCTTGGACGCCACCAAGAGCAACACCATGTAGAACTAACACCAATTTGAAGATTGATGTGCCAATCTATCTTCCAATTGTGTATATAGAGAGTTTTGGTTCAAAAGCTTACATACAACCAATTCCATTTGCTACACCAAATTACATAGTCCATCCAAAACAAGTCATATGACTTTTGAATGACCAGAATTCGTAACTCATGTTGCAAGCATCAAATAGCCATAAAGCATCTCTTAAACTAGCCTTAAAAGACCAATTAAAGAGGCTGTTACAGCGTGAGGCACAGCCATGCCTCACAGGGCACGCCCGTGCCAGCCCACGGGCACACCTAAGTCACGCCCGGTACAACTTTCTCTATCGGTTTCCTTTCTACATCCATTATGGATTTCACGTTTTGGTGTTCACAAATGTCTATAAATTCTCACATGTTAAGCTGGAATGTCATCATATAACTATACATTTTTATCTTTTCATTGACAACATAATCTGAACAAAATATGCGTTCTTCTGAAACTTCACATTGATAATTTTGCTTATCTTTTACTATAATTTTGCTTATCTTTTACTATGGCACAAACTGCCCAATTATAATTTCTTTAAACTCTTTCCACATCATGCTCTCAATTTATCTGTAACTCTTCTGTATCGCACTAATCTTTTGATGCACTTTCATCTGATCTATTACATATTTCACTTTATTCTCATGTGCATACGTACACATATGAAACACACCCTCGATCTCTAAAATCCACTTATGACTAACAATCAAATCTGTTGTACATTGATGGTTGACCCGCAGAAAATCCTTGAACGTACAACCCTTTGATACTTCACAAATAATGATTTGGGGTTAATAATTAACTCTTTCACCTTTTATAACTAATCTTGATACTAGCTTTTTGCTGATCACTTCTTTGTTTTGTTCTTTCATCTGTTCCACAACTCGTGCAATGATATATGGCATATACTCTGCCCCATTACTTTACTAAGTTCTTCTGCTCTGGATTCTCCGAGTGTAGATTTTGATATTTAACAGTTTAAATATGTTTTTCACACCCCCGTCATGCTATATCTTTATAGGAATACATTCACTTGTGATACTGGTTTCTATCCCTTTGGGTTTATGACTAGAACCACTCTTAGGGTTATTCACTGTTCTTGAACCTCCTGTACTAATCATTGTGAGATTTTAACATGAAACTAGCTCATATAAGCAGACACATATTCTCTGAGTTCTAACTGGTTTCACTCTTATGTTACTGTAAACATTCAATATATCATTCACATATATTCTCTAATAACTAAAGAAAAGTGTAATCAACATATATTAGATTTTTATTCTAACACACCACCCTGACCTAATCTATAGGTTACAACCATGATTCTGTCAAGTTCTAGCATATACCGTGTAATTGTAGTAGTATGGGCGCCCTTACTACTTCAAATTCACTGTGCATACCAAATCTTAACTTTCACCACTCGGTACCTTACTTCACAAGCTTGGGTCAAAATCTGTACATCATGCTTTCACATATTCATA
>JAUEJL010078242.1:0-15590 GCA_032274825.1 Drosophyllum lusitanicum
CCTAGCCCATAGACAGACTAGAACACATCAAAAACGAAAAAGAACAGAACTTGCAAACCATTATAGACCGATGGTGGCAAACCCGAGTCAATCCCATCAAAGTTGTGGTCTTCCTCTTCGTTATTGAGCTCCAAACCTTCTCTCAGGCCTTGAAATCACTTTTGGACGTCCTCAGCCTCCATATTGGAACCCTAGAATCGCATGTATGTTTCATTGGTCGAAAATAGGGCTGTATTTATAGATTTCATGTTTCGGCACTGATGTATCGCGCTACCCTTTAGGACGCGTCGCGTCGGACAATCAATTCACGACCTTTTCGAACTTTTCACTGGACGCGTCACGTTGGACTTGATTAACTTGTCCCATTGGAGACTAATTCAAAATTTTCCTCTGTATCATTATAGCCCTCTGAGTCTAGTTTTCGTGGCATTTTGAATCACACAAATCCGAGTTTGTATGAGTGAGATATGATAAAAAAAGCGGATGTGTGTTGGAGCGGACAACTTTTCTTATTTCTTCACTTTTCTTTGGTGTTTGCTCAAAACTTCTATTCATCCGACTTTTTAACCTAAAAACAAACAGTTTAAGATATTAAGTATCTTTTGACTCTTTACGAACAATACAGGTTAAAAATAAATACAATATCGTATAAAATATATATCTAAATATGACAATATCAAAATACATCACTTTTGAACTTTGCTTGTCCCCAAGCAAATCACAACTCTATCCAGGCTATAGAACTCAAATAAATAACATCATTGTTTTAAAAATAAAGTATCACTTAATAGTGTCAGTATGGTTGATTAAAAACAAGACATCAATTATACATAGAATTATGCTCATACTCATGTTATGATCCTCATTAACTTCTCAACTTTTCCAAATACTCCCCCTTTTTATAAGCAACCAATCCCTAATTTCTGAATTGCATTTATTTTTAATGCGATTAATTCACCCCTTAAGAAATCCCCCGACCTCAAGACTATTGCAGATTTTTCAACTTAATTTCCCATATGCTTTTCATCTTTTCAGCTCTTTTTATAAGTCCATGACTTTCGATGGAACCCATGTAGCGAACATTCAACTTAACCGATCCCAAACCAGTTGGCTTTAGGTGATTAGGTGTAGAACATCCCTCAGAGTTTACTAATTCAAATTCCAAAGGCCACTTATTGACTTATATTTTTGCTCTTTTATATTTTTCTATTTTTGCACATTGGCTTTTTTTTCTTGTTCTGCATATGTTTAGAAAAATTGAAAAATTCATACTCAGTCTATTATTGTCAAGCTTAGATTCAAAAAGGGGTTAACCTTTTTATTTTATGTAATAATTCAAAAATTAAATTTGGTTACTATAAATCAAAATTTCTTTCAAACTGCGAAAAGCGACAAATAGTATGATATAAAACCTAAATATAACCTTAACAATTGTTTACAAATCAATCCTTGACACTTTTAACTAATACTTAATTCTTAATCGAATGATATTAAAATTTTAAAAATTATAGCCAAAAATAAATAATTTAATAAAGGATTAAAATTCAAGCGGAAGATCTTTTTCTAACCCCTACCCCACACTTAAATTATATAATGTCCCCATTATACATAAAGACAACAAAATAAAGGTAGAAAAAGATTAGAAACGAAATCCCCTGGGTTATCTCTCGAATGGCGGTCGGAGTGAATAATATATCGTTGAACTAAATTTGGGCATAAGCACGCACTACAAGAAATTAATGTATATTCTTGAAAATAATGGCTCTCCTTGTAATGCAAAATTGCTCCAACATGCAACCACAGAAAAAGAGACTCGAACAACCATTAGTCTATAATAACAGAATAAAAATAAAATAAAATACCTAACCCACTTTCGTAGGAATCACAGTTGCATTTAGCATATGCAACAAGCCTTTAAACCACTCGGTATCCCGAGTGGACGAGTTGTATTCTTGTGAGGGTTTCTAGCTAACACACCCACAAAGTTAAAGCAAAAAAAACCCTAAACTAAACACGGGTTGCCTCCCGAGAAGCGCTTCTTTTTGTCTGTAACTTGATTCCGTACTTATTTACTTTGAAATAGAACACTCCACCCCGCACTTGCAATTAAGTGTGGGTGGCAATATTGATACGTACCTGATATAAGTGAATTATCAGGTTGTACCACTTTACCTTCTGACCTCTTTGTTTCCCCCTTTGATTCCCTAGCATCAAGAACCTTGTATTCTTTTAATTTCGAATTTGGCTCGTCCATAAGAATAAACTTTACAATTCAGTCCTTGTGAGACAAGTTTTTCAAAGGTTTTCAATTCACTTGCAAATTTCTAAAATTTCGATTTAGTCTATGTGTGACAAGGCTTTCAATTCCATTGCAAATTTGTAAACTTTTCAGTTCGGTCCTTTTGAGACAAGGTTTTCGATTCTGACCTTAAGGTTTTTCATTGCCTTGCAATACTTGGGCAACATAACTTTTCAATTAGATGCCTACAAGAACTTGATGTTTCCGATTTTGGAATCTTACTAGGAGACTCAACCCCTGGTTTTCAATTCTATCACAAACTCACAAAGTTTTTGTTAGTCCCAGATTGAGTACGCAACAACAAATGTTTGTAGAAGGGGGGAGAGGTTGAATACAAACTTAAGCTTTTAAATTTAAATGCCCACGCTAATACTTTTAATATAGTTCTTATTGATATAAATCAAGAATTACATGTATAAGGAAGTGGAAATTCCAATTACAATAAAAGGTGACAGCTAAAATATCTAACACATACACAAGCTTATCTAAAACAACTAATGTTTAAGAGGTCCAACACATGGACACGTTTTTCTACACTTTTTGCTAACTCTAAAAGCTTGCTCTTTCTTAAAAGCTTGAAGCGTATTCTTCGAGAGATATTTTTCACTGTGTGTAGTTCTGGTATCCTTGCATGTTGAGTATGCATATCTATTTATACAGAAGTCTTGACAGAAAGTTGAAAATTGAGGAACCAAGTGGTGCATTAAAGATAATATTAATTATATGATCAAGTTGGTGAAAAATAATATTATTTTATTTTAGAAAATAAAATAATTTTAATTTTCGTGTAAGAGATCACCCAGATGCTAATATATTAATATTATCTTTTACATCTCTGTGCTTCTTAACGCTAAACTTCCCTTTCCATGATAGTTCATTAAATGACGGCCGTGCTTCTTCTCATTTGACCTTACCAAATATGTAGTTGCGAGTCACACTTGAGTAAATGATAAAATCGTCATGACCTTCTCTTTAGGAGTAATTTTAATCCTTTCAGGAGTAAGGTTCTATTCTCTTTGTCCTTCATAGGTACAAATAGTGCAAGTACCTGTACATATAGAAGATCTTAGGCATAATGGAACAAGACATGTTCAACCTTTGACTTAAAATAAATCAGAGTATGCTACTTAATCAGTTAGGATATATATATATATATATATATGTGTGTATATATATACATACATACATATATATATATCATGACTTTAGCTAAACAAAATGTACTAAACTGGCACAATAGATAGTCTCAGCCCAAAACTTGAAACGTTTCAGTTGATTGTTGAAAGAATAATATGATGTTAAAGATCGATCATGGAAGTTTCAGATGAGAAAGATCGATTATGGCTTCATATGTTCAGTGAATGGTCTTCTACACTTGCATTCTTCTTCACATCTAATCTTCGACTGATACTTAGTCTATTAGCATGTCTTTGACGATACTTTAAAACTTGTAACTTTTAAGTCAGAAATTAAACAACACATGTTTAATTTCATTCTAAGTCTTTACTGAAGATCTGGTTTTGTTAACATCAAATCCTATGTATTTCAGTAGACGGACTTTATTATTGTGGTGAAATGACTATTTCCCCCTATTTGATGATGACAAAATCTTTCTTATCAAGAATCAGTCTGAATTCGAATTTACAAAAAGATAATAACTTCATAAGTTTAGTTTGGCACCTATATTTCTGTTTTTGGTAGCTCTTTTATTTTTTATACTTGTTCTGTTTTTTGTTTTATTTTCTGATATTCCCTTTGTTCTGTTTTTGGGAATCTTTTCTATGTTCTACCATTTTGTTCTATTTTTGATGGTATCTTTCTATTTTCTAGTTTTACACTAAGTATTGAGAATGTACAAGAGTATTTACTTTTGAACAGAAGTAGGACTGGAGTTTTTTAGAATAAGATATTCAACAAAGCTTATCTAAATTCAAAGAGAACCGAAGATGAAAGATTGTCAGAGCTTCACAACCTTTTTGAGACAAGAAAAGTGATGCTAAAGCCTTATCAGAGAAGAGAAGACATAGTATGGACATACTTACATATTAAACATATTCGTTCTGAAGATCAGTCTTGTCTTTCAGTATTCATCAAGTAAGTTTGAGAATTTCAGACATCTAAAGAATCTTCATTCATTACTACTATCTTCTAAAGAGTTTGTTCTAGGTTTTATGGTCATCTTCTTCATCAGATTCGGAGGCAATTTCAATTGGAGTTGAACAACTAGTTGATGTTTTTCTTTTCTTTGCTATTAATCTTTCTCTTTTTGGCTCCCCCTTAGTAGTTAGATTTATTTCACCAAAAGGCTTTTGAAAAATGATGCAGTGCTACTGCTTTCTTTGCTTTTGTTTCTCTAAATAGCCTTTTGTAAGATTCTATCAGCCGATTCTTAATAGATCTTGGTAATGCCTTTAGCAGATTAATTCTCCCCTTTTTTGTTATCAGCAAATGATGATGGTTTGAATTCAGCTGTAGGTTTGTAATGTTTTGAGATGCATCAGGAGCAGGGGTGATTTGTATTCTTGCATAGGGACTAGTTGTAGGGTTAGGTTGTGAATGGAGTCTAGAAGTAGAAGGCTGAAAGAGAGTAGGAGAAGAATGGAAATTTGTTTTGTAAGAACCATAACTTCTTTTCTTACTTTGATACATTCATTACAAAGACGAATGAAGTTTTCATGGTCCTTTTAGGTTGAGCGTTGGATTTGGGTTCTGATGGAGGATTAAAGGTTGTGTAGAACAGTGAGTTCTTGGGGAATGGTTACAGGGAGGAAGGATTTATAGGTCTAGGTTGGTTAGAAGGTTATATATGGTTTGGTTTAAGGAGTCTATGGTGGATTTAGGGATGGTATTGAGTTTTGGAAAGAGCTAGTTCAATCTTCACAAGAGCTTGTGTAACGTCCCAATTTTTTTATTTTTAATAGATTTGAAACACATAACTGTCATATATCAGAACCACTATTGTATCTAAATATTTAATTTCATTCTAACAACTTCAATAATCTAATTTCAGTAAATCATGTTCTTACTATCAACTGAAGTATTCAAAATACTAAGGTTACTAAATATCCAACAGAAGTCTTTTAACGATCAACCATCTTCAAGGTGTTGGAGCCCTACCGTGGTCATTTCCTGAAAATAGAGTAAAACAACAACAGTAAGCGCGAAGCTTAGCGAGTACATTACTTACATCCTAAATCAGTTCATCAAGCATATCACAATCTGTCACTTATAACATGAAACATTCCCGCTACCGAAGTAGACGGTCTAAACATTCTCGTTAACGAAGTAAACAGTCTAAACATTCCCGCTACCGAAGTAGACGGTCTAAACATTCCCGTTACCGAAGTAAACGATCTAAGCATTTCCGCTACCATAGTAGACGGTCTAAACATTCCCGTTACTGAAGTAAATGGTCTAAGCATTGCCGCTACCGTAGTAGACAGTCTAAACATTCAATCACTGAATATTGGTATTTACATACACTTACTAGCATGTCTCAATCTCAATTGATCCTAAGTTAGAATGTAAGTAAAGATACTCACCTGGTCGTAGTTCAATCCGGCGATAATAGTTAAGCAAATGCTTGCGGTTACACGTCAATCAGCGATCCTACAATACATTTCACTAAATTAATACAGAGTACAAACTTTTAATCCAAGTCGGACCGGAATAAGTCGCACAACCCCTTTGGATTGGACCTCAAACAGGTCGCGTGTACATACAAGTCGGACCTAGTTCAAGTCGCACGTACATTTAATTGGCACATGTATACAAGTCAAACCTATCCCAAGTCGCACATTCCTATACAAGTCGGACTATAGTCCAAGTCTCACACGTATACAAGTTGGACCTATTCCAAGTCGCACATTCATATACAAGTCGGACCATAGTTCAAGTCGTACACATATACAAGTCGGACCATAGACCAAGTCGCACACATATACGAGTCGGACATACCCATCTTGGTAGGACCATTCATGTCGTATATATATATATATATATATATGGGATCGAAATCTTTCAAAAACACAGTCAACTTTAATTATTTCGAGTTCTAAGGATTCCTAACATCATTTAAACGATTCCACCAACATTAATTTGCATTTCATCAAGTATTATAGGGTCTAGCCTCAAATTTCTTCTCGGTCTGTTCGAACAACACAAAACCCCCATAACCCATACATCAACTACACATTTATCGCCTAAACAGAGTAAAATTGATACCTACATGATCACAATGAAATAAGAAACATTACCTAATGATTCTTCTTGCAATTCCTTGTGTGAATTAATGATTTTGTTCTCCTTCTTTCTTGGTTCTTCATGAGAACACACACACAACACACACTGTGGATGTGTTTTGTTCATGGGGGCCGTGCCCTAACTTTATTTATACCTTCTTAACAAGGCGAAGCCCATTACGACTTATTAAAAGTAAGCCAATGCACTTCATGTTAATATTAATTAGATATACCCTTTTTCTTGATGGGTAATTAGTCCTGTTAGGCCAAAACTCATATTTGTTGACTAACCAACCTTCAACAATAACAACACAACTGATATCAAAATATTCTTTTTATTCATTACGAAAAACTAGGTGTTACAGCTTGAGTTAGACTGCTTTGGTAAAGAGTTTGGGTATGAGAGTGAGTGGATTTAAGTGACTTAATGTCGGTGGTAAGTTGTGGCAACTGAGTTTCTATTTTGATTTGGAAGGTTTGGAAATTTGTGGATAAGGTGTCTAACTTATGGTTTAGGTTTAGAAAAGTATGAAGAATTTGGATAGAAGTGTTTGGTTGAGATGTTATGGGCAGGTATAGAAGATGTTATGGGCAGGTATAGAAGATGTTATGGGCATAGACACAATCATGGGAATTGTAGTTAGTTTCTCAATTGAGATTTGGTGCCTAATCTTGAAATCATAGGAAATAGTAGTTGAGTCCTGTATTGGTGATTGGCTTAAATCACTAACATTGATAGACTGTGATGTATGTGTAAGAATGAAGTCAATAGTAGGTACAAGAAATGTGCTTTGAGTGTGGGGTGCACTCACAAGGGTATCCCTTGTTACAACTACATCTTGTTGTGATAAATGCAGTGGGATTGGCTTGACTCAAAGTAGATATTGACACAGTATGACCTTGGGTTGAGGTCTGTCTTTCAATGATTTTATCTTGTTAGGAGGATAAATTAGAATATCAGATTGTAAGCTTCCCATTTTTACACATAGAGTCTATTGTGAGACTATAACCATTAGGCTAAAGGGTTCAGTAACGTTTTCTACATTCTCCCCTCAACATAAGAGGTAGGTAGTGAGAATGAGGTCTGAGGTGTGGATGTCACTACCTCTGAGATTAATTAAGTATGAAGTATCTCTCTAGACCTTTTTCGATCATAGGTTCTGACAGTCTTAGAACTAGGAACCATTGAGGGTTCACTAGAGCTTGGCTTTTGTATATTTATTTGTAAGGGAGATAAGAATGGGTTCACAAATGTCGGGTTAACATAATGTGTATCCTCTGTGGATGTTTGGGAGTGAAAGTCCATACCTGAATTTTTTTCTAGATGAGATAAAGATGTTGGGTTGACTTCTAAAGGAAGTTTGTCGTGTCTGTCAAATTCATCACCATCACTTGCTTGTATATTATCATCAGTATGAACATCATCCTTATCACGTTTATCACTGATTATTTGAGAACCACTTTCATACTCGTTGAAACTATTATCATCATCTATATGATCAGCAGCATCAATCACTTGTTTCATTTGTGCCGTGATAGGAGGACCTCTTTCTTGAGTTAAGTGTTGAAAGATTCTTTCTCCCATTGAAGGAACTGGAATGAACTCAAAGATATTCTTCATTTGCTCATAGTTCACCACACCCATGTATTCCTTGATAATCAAGCTTAGAAACCTTATGTATGGAACTAGGTTTCTAGTTGATTTTTTGGGTGTCTCTCGGGTGATCTTATGAATTAGATCAGCAAAGATTACTTGTGCAAAGTCAATGTTAACATTGTTAACCAAGGCATAGAGAATCAACACTTCAGTTTGATTGAGAAGGTTAAAGCTACTAGACTTGGGTCCAAAACTTCTAATTATCACATAGGAAAGATATCTCCATGGATGAGTAAATGTAGAAAGTTTGATTTGGCCATGAGTAATGGGTTGGTTATAGCCAATAACTAAGAACTGTATTAATTTGGGATTTTGAGGGAGAGACTATGTATGGAGCAAAGTTGGGTATCCTAAGAGATGCTCCGAGAGAGTTGAAAGTTATGTCAACTTGAAACGTTTTATTACAGATTGTTCCTAAGATGATGTTTGTGTTTGAGTCATAAGAATCCGAATACCATATTGACCAATCAGTTCAGGGAAAATGAAATGAGGATTGGCGGTGAAACACGAATGAAGAGGGCGTGCCTTTATGAAGTTAACCATGGGTTCATAACCTTGGTTTTGTCGAAGATAGGGAATGGAAAGACATACCACATAGTTGTTTGGAGTGAAGTTTATTTTAGTACCGGGAATAACTCTAGGGTATGTTTGTTTTGAGAGAAAAGAGGGAGTATGGGATTTGAAGAGAAACGGGAGTATTTAAAGTTACTGGAATTGAGAGAAGTTAAACTAACGACATATAAAGTAACGAAAAAACTTACGGAAGGACCAACTAACATTTACAAGTGTATGAAGTATCGGCTGATGATTGTAAGATTATCAGCAGATGAGAATATCAGATGGGTGAAATAATTTTGACATCAGAAGAATATCAGTAGATGAGATACTTAGCTGAGCATGTCCTCCAATTCTGAATATAATCAGCTGAGTATTTTAATTAGTTGAGAGAATCAGCTAAAAGAAATACACTAGCTTTCATAAGCAGTAAGTCATAGAGATGCTTCATTAAGTAGAACATCTGATATCTAAGAATGAACATAACCATACATGCAAATGATCTAACTAAAACAAACAATAAAATTACATATTTAACATACCTAGTTTGGATATTAGGAAAGTGAACCTTGCTTCAACCAATCGTTTTGTAAACAAATTGGTTAACTGAAGATCAATGTTGATATAGTTCATAGAAATCTTTTTCTTTTGAACATTTTCTCTTAAGAAATGATGTCTGATCTCAATATGCTTTGTTCTTGAATGCATAACCGGATTGTTTAAGATTGAGATGCCACTTGTGTTGTCACAGAATTTGGGCACAACAACTACCTGCAGCTATGTATTTAGCTTCAGCAGTAGATGTTGATATTGAATTTTGCTTCTTGCTAGACTAGCTGACTAGTCTTCCTCCTAGTAACTGACATCCTCCTCAAGTACTCATTTTGTCTAGTGTACATCTTGCAAAATCAGAATCAGAATTAGTGTATCCAACTAACTCAAAATCTAAATCTTTGGGGTACCAAAGACCTAGATTAGGAGTTCCTTTGAGATACCTGAAAATCCTTTTAACCGTAGAAAGATGTGATTCTTTGGGATCATCTTGATATCTTGCACAAAGACATATTGAAAACATATATCCGGTCTACTAGTAGTTAAGTATAAAAGTGATCCTATAATGCTTCTAAAAGCAGTTACATTTATTGATTTCCCATCAATGTCCTTTCCCAATTTAAGAGCAGTGGGCATGGGTGTTTTCATTGAAGAGCAATTTTCAAATTCAAACTTCTTAAGTAAATCATTTATATACTTAGTTTTATGAAAAAAAATCCCTTCTTTTTCTTGTTTAATTTGTAAACCAAGAAAGCAATTTAGCTCACCCATCATGCTCATTTGGTAATTTTCAGACATGAGTGTGGAAAACTTTTTACATAGTTTTATATTAGTAGACCCAAATATAATATCATCTACATATATTTGCAAAAATATCACATCACCTTTGTACTTCGTGATAAATAAAGTGCTATCAATGCATCCTCTTGTAAAACTTTTTGTGTTAAGGAATGAAGAGAGGGTATCATATCAGGCTCTTGGAGGTTGTTTTAGACCATATAAAGCTTTGTTTAAAAAATAAACATGGTCAGGAAGCTTGGAATCTTCAAAACCTGGAGGTTGTTTGACATACACCTCTTCTTTCTGATCTCCATTTAGAAAAGCACTCTTTACATCCATTTGGAATACTTTTAAGTCTTTGAAGGCACATAGGCTAAGAATAGCTTAATAGTTTCTAGTCTTGCAACAGGGGCAAATATTTCATCAAAATCGATGCCTTCTTCTTGACTATATCCTTGTGTAACTAGTCTTTCATTGTTTTGGATGACTACGCCTTTTTCATCCATCTAATTTCTGAACACCCACCTTGTTCCAATGATGGACTTGTCCTTAGGTCTAGGCACAAGAGTTCAAACATTGTTTCTTGAAAATTCTGCCAATTCTTCTTGCGTGGCATTAATCCAGTGGGGATCTTTTAAGGCTTCGTCAATCTTTTTAGGTTCATTCATAGAGTCAATCCATAGAATAGACAAAACTTGCATGCTTTTGATCTTGTTCTTACTAAATTCTCTATGTTGCCAATTACCATATCATGTGGATGGTATCTATGGTCTTTAAAGGCGGTGTAGATATTTGAGGGAGTATGAGAATCTTGGACTTAAGGGTTTGAAGTTGTCTGAGGATTAGCTGATGTGTTTTCCTTTTCAACTGAACCAACTTCAGTGGTGCTTTAAGTGGAAATCTCTACTGAAGAAGAAATATCTGAAATAGAATTAGATTCTATTAAAGTTGAATCATTCACACCATCATTCAGTAGAGGGACAGGTTTGGTTGAATGTGTATGTATGAGAGTTTAGCTTAGAATGGGTTCATCTAAATCATCTTTAGTGATTGGTGAAGGTGGACCATCCTGTTCTGAACAGGCTTATCAACTTTGCATTAAGTCATTAAATTCTTCACCTGAAACATGATTAGTAGAACAGGAAGCAACAAAGTCATTTTCATTAAAATTTACATTGATTGATTCTTCAATGACCTTGGTTCAAAGTTTGTAAATTCTTTAAGCTTTGAAGATCACAGAATATCCAACGAACACTCCTTCATCAGCTTTAGGTGCAAACTTCTGCAACTGATCTTTCTGATTGAGAATGAAACATTGACAACCAAAGTTATGCAGAAAGCCTTGATGCTTGGCTTCCTTCCCTTCAGAACTTCATATGGAGTTTTATTGTGACTTTTGATTATAAGTAATCTTTTCTGAGTGAAACGCGCACAGTTCACAGCTTTAACAGTTGAAATTTAGTCCACTCTCACACAACATAGTTCTGGCAGCTTCAATAAGGGTTATGTTTCTTCTTTCAGCTATACCATTATGTTGTGGAGTTCCTGGAGCAGAGAAGTTTTCTAAACTCTTTCCATGATTACTTCTCAGTATCCTTACCAAGATGCCATTCATCAGTTCCATCTTTTTGATAAAGCAAATAATTTCATCAGTGGCCTCACTCTTAGTTCTTAGGAAGAACACCCAAGTGTATATTGAGAATTCATCCACCGTAACTAAAGCATACTTACTTCCACCAAAACTAGCAGTTGCAACATGATCAAATAGATCCATGCGTAACATGTAGAATGGTTTAGTAATAGAGAAGGCTTGCTTAGATGGAAAATATGTTTTGTGCTGCTTTCCTTTGTCACATGCAGAGCAAAGTTTGGTTTTGGAATAAGTCAGTGGAGGTAGTCCTTGTAACACCGGAAAACCAAAGCCATTTTTTTAAACGCGTTGCGGAAGCTTAATTAAACAAAATTTACATACAATACAAATAATTACAAACAACAAACATCTGCCTTGGTGTTACTAAATAAACTCGCTCGTTTCCTTTTAAAAATTCATAAATATATCAGAGCAGGGTTGAGCTTTCCTTCTACAACATCAACAACTCAGAAACCTGCAAAAGCATCAACTGAGGGGAATTAGCACAAAGCTAAATGAGCAGAAGCTAAACAGAAAGGCAAACATCAACAGTCAATATCAAAGCATGTAACCACACAATCAAGAAGACCAGCGGTTCGGCGCAGAACCTACAACCAATGCCGGCCAAAGCAAAGGTTTACCGATAGCCCTCTGCTGAATTGGCACGGTCAAATTCCCCTATGACACAACGCATGCATCAGTAGGACTACAACTGTTCAACCATTCAGCAGACGAGCCCGGCCCAATTCTACGTATAGCTGACTTCTCAAACGCAACTCAATATCATCCAAAGAGTGTGTATTCGCCAAATAATCATACAGTCTGATAATCAATCAATAATCAACAAACATCAGACTCAACAGTCTATCAATCACAAAGCATGCATCATCAATCATATCAATCATAACCTTTACCATCCGTGAGTTAACATCCACTCACCTCTTGTTCTCAAAAGCTGCACTTAGATATCTAATATCACTGAGCCTTGGTATTGCCTGAAAACACAGCAATAACAAAATTAGTTTCCGATTCATAAATATATACACCCATATACATTTATATCAAAACATTCATAATAAACCCATATAAAATAAAAACATAAATTGCAATCCAAAAGATCCAACAAATAAAGTCCCAAATTCTGAAATTTTAAGAACGCGTCGCGTCAAACAATCCGACGCGTCGCGTTGGGCTTCGAGCAGCCCTCCTTCGAACGGAGGCTTAGAGCAGCCCCTTCGGAAGGAGGCTTCGAGCGCCTCCAACAAACTGACTAAGACTTCGAATTCGAAGGGCAACGCGGCGCGTTCCCTTCTTGGACGCGTCGCGTCGTGTAGTTTACAGCCCAGACCTACAACGTTTTCTTCATCTTCCAGGTCCAACCAATATCTAACCAACATAATTTTTTAAGCTGGAAATTGATTTTTAACGTATCTAAACCCATAAAAACATCAAATAACATGTATACATGTATCAAGAACATGTCAAATCAATGCTTAACATCAAAATAATCAAAACCCACTTAACATGAAAGCTTCAAAAGCTTCGTTAATGGTGATTCATATATAAACTAATAAAACCTAGCAAGAAAGCATATCAAGATGATCATAAACATGTTATAAACATATTTTAACCTTGGTTTTAATTTAACAATCAACAAATCTTTCATTCCAACTTTCAAGTTTAGCAAGTTCTTGGCTTTCTTCTCAATGAAGTAATTTACACACACAACACCTTTCAACTTTTCTTTCAAATGAGCAGGTTTTTGTCTAATTCCTATTCAATATACACGTATACATACTTTCTCATCAAACCAAGCATGAGGTAGAATGTACATCAATATCCATTTACACATATACACATACATACGTACATACTTCATGCATATATACAAATACTTAATTAATTAACTCGTTTAATTAATTAACTTAATTATCAAGATTATTAACTAATCTATATAATCACATAATCAAATTATTAAAATTAAACACATAAACACATACCGCCAAACCGCTAACGACTAGCCCGGGTTTGCGGGTGTTACAAATCTCCCCTCCTTAACAGGATTCCATCCTCGGAATCCCATCTTGATCAAATAACTAAGGGTAACGATCTTTCATATCCACCTCAGTCTCCCAGGTTAAATCAGAACCTAAATTGTGCTTCCACTTGACTAACACCTTAGGAATCTGTTTCTTACGGAGTTTTGTCACTTTACGATCTAACAGTTCAACAGCTACAAGTTTTTTATTTGAATCTACTCTTAAGTCATGCACCGGAAGAATCTGACTCTCATCCTCAACTTTACATTTTCATAGATAACACACATTGAACGTGTCGTGAATACCTGCCAATTCTGATGGAAGATCCAACATGACTGTATGATCGTTCACTACTTGCCGAATACGGAAAGGACCAATAAAGCCTTTCCACGGCAAGACTATTAAGTACACCAGCTCACCACCACAAACGATACTGGACGATGACGCGGATCTGCATACATTTTCTGCCTATCTGTGGCAGCTTTCAACTTTTCTCTGGCAATAGCAACCTTATCCGTAGTTAACTGAACAATCTCTAGACCTGCAAACTACTTCTCACCAACCTCTAACCAACATGTCGGGGTACGACAGTGACGATCGTACAACATTTCATACGGAGGCATCCCAATACTAGAGTGGTAAGAATTTTATACGCAAATTCAATCAACGGTAGGTTCTAATCCCAAGAGCCACCATACTCAATTACACAGGCACGTAACATATCTTCAAGTGTCTGTATGGTTCGTTCAGTTTGACCATCAGTCTGGGGATGATAAGTTGTACTCAAATTAATTCTAGTCCCCAATTCTCGTTGTAGACTCCTCCAGAAGTTCGAAACGAATCTGGAGTCTCGGTCAGATAAAATAGATAACGGTATGCCATGTCTCGAAACAATCTCATCAATATACAATTGTGCTAGACGATCCACAACCACCCATATCATGTTAGATGATCCACAACCACCCATATCATGTTATGATTCTTCTGAGTACGCGGAAGTTTCGTTACAAAATCCATCGTTATGTGTTCCCACTTCCACTTGGGGATCTTCAATTGTTTTAATGATCCGTATGGCTTTTGATGTTCTGTTTTAACTTGTGCACATATATGACATGATTCAAAAAAGTGTGCTATATCCGCTTTCATTGTTGGCCACCAATAAAGCACTTTCAAATCGTTATACATTTTAGTGCTTCGTGGGTGTACTGACAATCTTGATTTATGTGCTTCCGTTAAAATCAACTTCCTCAATCCTCCAAGCATAGGTACCCAGACACGAGTCTTAAACATTTTCAATTCACGAGAGTCATCAATCAGTTCTTCTTTTCTCTTCTTGATCAGTTCTGCTTTCAGATTCTCTTCCTACAGAGCTTCCAACCGGGCAGATTTGGGTTTATCCACTAAATCTGATATTATTTCCATTCGCATGAATTGGATTGTCACACCCCGCCAAGGCAGAATCGCGAAGTGTGACGGAGAGGATCGTCATAACACATTGATATCAAATAGAGACAAATCACTAAATGCAAATATTCCAACGTGTCACGACGTTTTCCCCGACACAAGAGGAGACTTGTTCCGTGTTAAGTCGGTTCCACGGCAACATAGACAAACAACGAAAAAATATAAGAACGTGCGAAAGTAAACCCCACAACCCGGGTCAGGTATACGGGCAATAAGCCCAAAACCAAGTAATAGTTTTGAAGTATTTGCAAACATCCACATCACAAAATTAAATAAATAACTTCGATTCACGCTATTAGACACGCTAAGGCCCGACTAGAGTCTTCTAAGCACCTTAAGCGTTAGCGTTAGGATTACCTGAAAATGAACACTC
>JAUEJL010078253.1:0-27640 GCA_032274825.1 Drosophyllum lusitanicum
TAGAGTCAATATGACATTATTAATAGTTTAGGGTTCATTATGTAAATACCCAAGGGGTATAAATACAAGTTTGTAAATCCTATTATAATTGAAGCTTTCACTTTGAACGTATTTGTGGTTTCTTGGCCGTATGCCTGTATGTTGCTCTCTCATGTACGTATCATATATACTACCAAGAACTTCATTATTGTGTATTGATTGTTTTGTTGGTAATTGATACTTGATACCAAGGGTCATACAATTGGTATCAGAGCCAAAGAGTGATTAAAAGTGTTTTGGCTTTGGTTTGTTTGACAGAAGGGTTACTGTCGTCGCATGATTGTGTTCCAATTATTCTTGATTTTTGGTGTTTGATTTAAATTGATTGTTGGGTTTGTTAAGTTTAATGTTTATTTAGAGTTTGGGATTGAAAAACATGTTTTGGTTGTGTTCTTTTGAGATTCAAGATCGATTTGCAGGGTCGGAAAGCCGTTGTTCATCTAGGTTACGCCATTATCCTCCAAGCCATTGTCCTTCAAGCCATTCGTTTGTCCGCGATTGTCCTTCAAGTTGTTCGTTTGTATGTTTGTCACGCCATTTAGTGTTTGTTGGTCACGCCATTTAATAGTTCAAGCCATTAGAGATCACGTTATTCAAATTCACACCAAGCCATTCACGCCATTCATCCAAGCCATTTGTTCATGCTCTTCATCCAAGCCATTTGTTCAAGCTATTCACCGACGCTATTCAATCCAAGCCATTAGCCATTCCCTTTAAGCCATTTAACCAAGCCATTCAACATTCACCTTTACTTTTCACTCTAAGATCCAATTTCAAGTATCATTTCTTTAAACTCAACATGTCAAAAGAGGTGCTTGCTCTCGGTTCAGACAACAAACCTCCTGTTCTTTTCAGAGGTAACTATTCCTCTTGGCTCCTTCGATTTTTTAATTATATCGGACAGAAAGATAATGGTGATGATATGGTCGAATCTATCAAGAATGACACTACATGAATTATGAGAACCATTCCAGCTCGTCCAAACAATGATCCTCCTGTTGGAGAGATGAAAGAACCCAAACCTCCCCGCATGTATACCGAGGATGAAAAGAAACGGGTTAAAGCAGACAAAACTACAATTGCAACTTTACTTCAAGGACGGTCTGATGAAATCTTTAACAGTTTTGATAGTTTGGAGACCGCGAAAGAAATATGAGATGAAGTAGAAAAGCTCATGCAAGAAGCTGATAGAGGGAAAATCAAGGAGAATCAGTTATTAGCTGATTACGAAAGATTTAAAACCGAAGAAGGAGAAGACCTAGAATCCACATATCTTCGTTTTGCTACTCTGTTGAACAGCTTAAAGAAGTACAAGTTAACCAAAGAAGTTTTATGTTCAGAAGTGAGAAGAAGGATGCTGAAAGACGTTTAAAGACTAATTGTTGAATTCAATTTGATTCTTATTAATTTTGTATTATTAATTGTAAAATAAACACAAAGGGGGAGATTGTTAGATCCCTTAGTTGTGTTCATTCCATTCTAGTGAAGTTTATTATAATTTAGAGTCAATATGACATTATTAATAGTTTAGGGTCATTATGTAAATACCCAAGGGGTATAAATACAAGTTTGTAAACCTATTCTAATTGAAGCTTTCACTTTGAACGTATATGTGGTTTCTTGGCCGTATGTTGCTCTCTCACGTACGTATCATATATACTACCAAGAACTACATTATTGTGTATTGATTGCTTCGTTGTTTGATTGATATTTGATACCAAGGGTCCTACAACATTCTAAAATGATCTTATATTATAAAATATAATTTTTCAAAACTCCCCCTATAAAGTTTTAAATTACATCCCTTCTTTACAATTTCAATTCAATAAGGAGACGGTGTCGTGCAAAAGTGATAATTAGTCGCTCGGGTTGTCAAAATTATATTTAATATATATATTATTGACGGAGCAGAGAGAAAATATGATGTGGCAAAAAAATAATGATGTAATTGATGATATGTAAATGTGACATGGATAAATAGGAGGTTTTGATTGGTAGAAAATGTGAGAACCGGTTTAAATTCAATTTAATTGGGAGGGTTTGGATGTAAATTGTGAAGGATTGTATGAAATATGTAAGGGGGTTTTATAAAAATTGTATATTAATGTAATTAATTGTAGGTTGTTTGTAAATTATGTTTAATAACTTGTGATATATTTTGTTTTGAAAAAAAATAATTATATATTTGTGACCGTCTCATTTTTATCTACGTTTTGATATAAATTTTATCGTAATATGACTTTTTTTTAAAAAATTAGTATATTTTAATTTTTTTTATCTACCGAGAACAACGAGTAGGTAATTCTTAGAAATTTTATTCGTTTTTTATATTCACTCCCTCTACATAATATAGTCGATATTTCACTGATTTTTTGGTCTTTCGATAAAAGAATTAAAAATATACTATTTTTAAAATTTTGTAGTATTACAATAAAATTTATATGTTATAACCACTTAATGCGTCTTTTGAAATCGTTGGTTAATGACGTAAAGTTGCTTACAAAACTACTACTACTACCACTTTAGTGCTCTATAAAATTGATTGTTATTGTATGTGAGTAAATAACCGTACGTACATAAACTATAATCAAACATAATTATTATGTAGTGAAACAACCTTCATGTTAGTTAAATATGTAACTACCCTTACAACTTGAAATTTTATTTAAAAATTTTAATTGTCCAAGTTTCCCTATTTTTTAACTAATTTTAATTGTCCAAGTTTCCATCACGAGAAACACATAAATATTATACTAAAAACTTTTAGATGTATTATATAATTTTATATCTTTTAAAAAAGAGTGTGTAAAATTATCAAATATAAAATTTTTATTTACGTACCCGAGCAACATACGGGTATAACACTAGTTGGATTTGGAGTTTAGGCTATTCAGGGATTAAACAACAAATATTCATTTGTGATTGAGCTTAATACCTTTGGGCCCGCCATTTTATTAGATCAAGAGCAAATTCCTTTAAAAAATAACCAACTTTATCTTAGTTGTTATTATATACAATTAACTTTATTTTCATTAAAATAATACAATCAAATTTCATAATCATCACATTATATGCAACTTGTTGTATACTATGGAAGTTATGACAAAGTTCATTGTATACAATAATAACTAAACAACAGACACATAAAAAAGTTGTTTGCATATAATGAGAGAATTATGAAAGTTAATTGTATTTTTAAAATTTTAAAGTTGGTTGTATACAATAGTAAATAAGACAAAGTTTATTACATTTTTATACAATTTGTCCTTAGATCAAATATCATTTTTTAAAATCCTTTTATAACTAATTTCTAATTTTTTTTTCTTCACAACCTAGACAATCATTTTTAATACCTTTATGTTACAAGTTAGGTACAAGTTGCAAATGATTATTCTTTACTCTCCGGACAGAAAAGTGAAATTTTATAATAGCTTTTCATCGATTAGCAACAAAAGTTTCTTTGTCGTAAACAATTTGCTAATTGATGAAGCATGCTTGCAAGGCTTCATTTCTTATGTTAAAAAAAGATGAATGTTAAAGAGACGTGTGTCTGATAATAATATTAGGGTATGATATCCATCACACTATTCTAGTGTTAAATCTGTTTTTTTATCATATACTTATTACATTGAACCTCTATCGTATTACACCGATAAGTGAAATCTGAGACGCATCAACTTTTCTAGTCCTAATTTTTTAAGAAACAATAAAAAAATTACCAAAAGAATATTAAGAATGAATAACACAAAAATATTAAACTAAAAAATCAGAATTATAAAGTTACATAAATTTGAATAAATTACACTAACATACAAAAATTCAATCCTAAAAGATAAATCAATTAAAAACCAATATAAAGTTCCTTTTTCAAAGTTATCTTCAGATTTTCTCTTGTCAGCTCGAATCCTTGTGTACGTGACAAGAAACTTAAGAACCTTTAACTTTATGGTATAGAGATCTTACTCTCTTTTGTATTTTATACAACCATCTACTTTTTCTACTTTTTATGACCGTTGTAGAAGCTATAAAAAATTTAAATTGTGTTAGTGTTGAAATATTCGACTGAAACTGGGTTCAAATGAAAGTTATAATGAGACTAGCAACTATGCCGAAGGTAGAAAATAAAGAGAGTATTCATTAAGCCAAGGTTCATAATTATGTTACGTTAGAGGCTATAAAATAACACTGTTGACCCTCATCAGCCATCACCTCCATCGCTCCTCGTCGTCGTCTCATCACCAACTTCCACCAATCTGTCAAACACATATATGCAAATAAAAACCCCTCCTCTAGCTTCAAGCTATCAGGTATTTTTGACTAAATAAACCTACAGAAAATGGTATACCTAAAGAAAACCCTTGAGTACATAGAGTAAGAGGGGGTTTAGCATGTGGTCAAGCCACCACTCAAGTGGTGAGAAGTTTTCCCACACTATCACCGTGTGATGGGAGAAACAATATAGTGATTACCACTCGAGTAGAGGTGTGTGTGGTATATTTTGACTTATTTACAAACAATATAGGGTAAAAATAAACAAGATATCGCATAGAATATATATAATTAAGATGATATCATCTGCGTATATAATTATAGGGTTACGTTCGAAGTTGATCTACAAGAATGAGTGTGTGTGTGTGTGTGTGTTTCAGAAGCCATGATCTAAGAGAAAAGAGGTGTGTGTGTTTGTGTGTTGAATCGTATGTATATGTTCCAGATCTAAGAATATTTAAAAAGATTTCTAGGTTTGGATTCAAGAACAACCAAATCTTCATCTTTTTAGTTCTAGATAGTGTTGGTGATGGTTCATGATGGTCAGGTTCAACTTTTTCAAGAAAAAAAACAAGAACTGTGAATACAACCAACTAGATGTCTACGTGTGGATGATTGATGGATTGTGTCAAAAGAGGGTAAAAAGGACAAAAATGCCCTTATGCGCAATGCATATGAGGGGACTTGACATACCAAACAACAGAAACCGTTGGAAAGAACTATGAGTGCAACAAAATGGTAGATAAAGGACGAAACTTGCAACTTTTTAAAAATAAATAAGTAACCTTGCAATTCATGATTAGTTAAAATATAATTTATGAAATTAACTCTACTTGAAAAAAACAACTAAAATAGTACCATATAACAATCTTCAAATAAAAAGATATAAGAGCATCCATAGTGTTTACAGGACCAAGGATCATCCCAGATGTTACTTCAGCGGCTCAGAACCACATCATTCATCTTCACACGGTCGGCATATGTACACCGATTGCCTTCACCACAACAAGAACACCCCGGAAGCTAAACAATGAATCTATTTTAGATGTAAACAAAAGAAATCATACATACCTCCTCACTAGGAAATTCTTAGGCAGTTTTCATCATCACACCATACCAATCAACTTTCGTTCTTTCAATCACCATCCATGACAAACTCTTCCTCTATCATACAATCACACTCACCTACTATCTCATTATATACACAATTAAAAAAATAGAAACAAATCACCATGACCATAGGCACAGTGGCTTAAAAAATCGAAGAACACAAGATTTAAAAAAAAAACTCATGGGTTGGTTAAGCAGAGAGAACTGTCTAGGTGAGTAGGCGGTTGACAAGGCCGGTACCCATGAATTTACCAACAAATTTATGTGGCGTTTGGTTTGCAGAATGTTTTTAAAGGAATTGGAATCTCTGAAGGAATTGAAATCTGTCAGGAATTGGATTTTGAATTTGAATTTGAATCTGTAATCTGTTTGGTTGGCAGGAAATGAAATTGAAATCCAATTCCATATCCTGTTTGGTTCATGGACAATGTAGATGAATTTGATTTCAGTATTGTAAAATGACATGTTTCCCTTCTTGTTTTTCTACGATGTTAATTGCTACGAGCTACCCACAAATCAGTTGCAATCGATGTTAATTGCTATGAGCTACCCACAAAATTAGCAACAAATTGTTTCTGATTTTGATTGTTGTTGATTTTCAACATCCCACAAGGATTCCAACGGGGAGATAGAGAGAAAGAGAGAGAGAACTTACCGAATGTAGAGGCGGCGTCGGAGGAAGGCGGATGCGGCTGAGGAAGGTGGAGGTAGGCGGAGGAAAGCGGCGACTCTCGACAGATAGGAATAGACAGAGGAAGCCGACGACTCCAACGACGGCGATGGCGATGACGACTCGGCGACTTCAACATTGGCGTCGAAGGCAGAAGAAGACGATGACTCTCGATAGACGGGAATCGACAGAGGAAGGCGGCGACTCCAACTACGGTGACAGAGACTCAACGACGGCGGGACGGCGACTCCGACGACGGCGACATCGGCGACGAAGGCGGAGGTATGCGCGGAAAAAGAGCTCAGCTTTGAAGGATTTGAATGATGTCGTGAGGTGTGGACATATGCAGATGTGAGATGTGTTGTAGGGTTTGAGGGTAATATTGTAATACACCACATTCCCTTATCCATGGATTTTAGAATCTCCCTTTGTCTTGATGGAATTTAGTTTCCCTTACATGAAGGATTTTAATTCCTTAGAACTCCAATTTCAAAGTGAACCAAACATTAGAATTCCTAAGAATTAGATTTCAATTCCCACAGAATCCCATGGATTCCTCCAAACCAAACAACACCTTAGTGTAAACTGTTATATTCACATAATATATGGAATAAGCAAGTATTGTTCTTCCCTTTAATATATGATTATATCTGCATTTTTTGTTCAAATGTCAAGACTAAGACGAAGCAGCTTCATTTCAAGAAATAGAGAGCTCAGCAGCCGCGTCTTAACTGGAGATTTTTATCTTAACATGAGGTGCAGTCTCTGTACAGTCTGTCTTTAAAAGCATCATATAATTGAAGATGAAACTAGCTTCAAATTAACCTAAAAATTAATTACCAGAATTTTAAATTAAAAAAAAAGATTAAAAAAAGTACTAAACTTGCAATCTAGAATCATGACAATAACCTATCTGGCAATCACGAGGTGAAGTTACGCTTTGTGGCTTCCATCTTTAAAAGTAAATCTTTAATCTCTCTTTCCATCCTCACTTTCATATTGAAATATTCCTGATGAGCATTTTCTAAAACTTGAAGTTCTTCAAGTTTTTGTCTTCTGATTTCCTCAGCTTCTGGTAAATGCAACTTTGTGACGCGAGTTGCAAACTCTTCGTCGATTTTCTTGCTTTTAGCTTGTGCAATGCGGTTCAGGCCTTCAGCTTCTCTTCGTGCATCATCTGCACGCATTTGAAACATTTGGGCCTCTGCAAGCTTGATCCTCACAATGCCATCCAACTCGTCATCAAAAACGGGTTCCCTAGGTATTGAAGAAGTGGTCCGTGGCATGTCTGAGCTGCCTGTTTTTAATTGGGTCGGCAGCCTCTCTGCGTAGACTGATTTCATCCACATGGCAGCTTCTTGGCTGGTTTTTAATAAAATATCATTGTTTCGTTCTCCTTGGTGTTGTTTCACTGCTTCTTTCTCTTGTGGGATTTGAATGTTGTCTGATTTCAAGGCATCATCATCTGCAATCAGTAAAGCACAGTCAGGTTAGGTTAATGGTCGGGTTGTTGACTCGAAACATTCAAAAAGTCACTGGTAACAAATGTTTAGGCTGAATGGTGTGGTCCAAGGGACATTGTTGCGCTTCAGCAACTTAACCATCTTTTATAGGTAATTAGTGTCGGTGTGTAAATATAATTAAATAAAATTCATACTACTTCGACCAGATAATGATTTAAGAGGTTTCGCATGCACAAATGAGTAGAAAGTATCACCTCTATGTTATATGCATGCACTTCTATCAAAAACGAAGAAGTACAAATGACTCTAGTAGAGGCTAGCTATTACAACTCTTTACACCAATTTTACCAACAACATGCAAACATACGACCCTACCTCTCAAAAACTTTCTAGATCGTACTAGAATCACTCAGAATAGAGCGTCAACGTAAGATCGGAGGGGAGAACACTAATCAATCCAATCCTACAAAAGCCACATCTGGAACTTCTAAAAAGAAATGAAAACAGGTTGTAGTTCTAAAGTTATGCTTGTACATGACCCAAGAACTATAAAATATCAAAGCCTAGACTCCTAAAAAACAAAATTATGTATCGGCTATTGCTAAAAGACTTGCTCGACTATAGAATGTTTTGTGCTCTACTGCTCTGAGTTTGGTATTAAAACACCCCTTCAAATCAACTACTTCGTAGGTGTCCATATCACAATCCAAATCAACTCTTAACCCCCTTAATTAACTAGCTTTCTTCATCAACCTTCATGATCTTAGTAGTTAGTGCTTAGCAACTTTTCTTGCAATAGTTTAAAACGGGTTGTATTTTCTTGTTTAATAGTTTAAAACTTGATTACTTGATTAGTTAACTTACTTTATTCACTTACTAAGTGAGCTACTTTGTTTTAGGTTCTTGTTTTCAAACCTTTCATGACTTGTGATCAAATGGATAGAGATGAACAAATGGTGTGTTCTAATGTTTTCATCCCACTAATTGTTGAACGGTTGAACATAGTACATTACTACCAAGTGAGTATGATGTTTGAACTTTCGCTATTTCCTAAATGCGTCATGTATATTAGTATTTGATATGATTTAGAACCCCTATTAACACAATTAGTACACATTAGTAGGATCTTACATTCCGGTCTTGAGAAGAGGAAAACGATCCTATCTAGGATCTCGAACTAGACAACATTGCTTTATGCACTAACTGAGACCATGGAAAGTAGTGGCTTATCTGTTTATATCTTTGAACTATTCTTAATTTTCAGCTCTTATTTATATATAACAGGATAAGGAAGCACCCATAACAGCAATCAGACAAATAATTACATTCTCCAACTTCAAAATGAAACTGTTTTTAGCAAGGAAATCTGGAAAATCATACTCTCCAGGTAATGTGTTGGCACTAAATACTATCACCACAATTTTCACCAGTAGTCCTTACATCCACTCCTGAAGTAAAAATTTTAATAGCACTAAAAGGAATAATTTTATATATAGCAATAACTGTTCCACCATAAATGAAAAAAATACTTATCTGGTTTTGTATGATATTTATCTTATTATAATGTTAATGCACAATGTGTATTATAGATTTTATAGAAGATATAGTTCAATCTTAATGGAAAAAACAGCTGTCTCTGAAAGAACATGATAGGGCAACAAGTCCCACCACCCACATATAAATAACAACAATTTTGAGAAAATGTTGCATCTGTATATTTCACATTTTCCCATTCACGCCCTTAGATCTTTAAGTTAACAACCATTAGATAAAAGCAAAAGAATAACAGAAGTGAATAGTGTCCGAGTGTGAAAATATGAAAATTTTGTATAGATTAAAGAAACCTTACCAGTAAGGAAACCCATGATATAATTCCGTACTTGATGAAGCTCAGATTTGTTTGACAATCTAGCGAGCATCTGAAGAGAGATCTCATGAAGACGTTTTCCTCGAATATCATCACTGGCAGAGAAAATTCTTCTAACATATTCAAGTTCATTTGCCATTGCTTCAGCTGTCCATCCCTTGGCAAAATTTTGGAAAACCTCCCTCACAAAACCAAACATCTCAGAAGGGTGATCACATGCAACACAATGAAACTGCATCTCAGTTTGACCTAAAGCCCCAGTTGCACTACGACCATTTCTAATATAAGATTCCCGTAAACCACAGTCAGTGTGACACCAATGCAGACATACATCACATCCTACCCAACTACATGTATTAGAAGCCATGTCAAACTTTGAACATACTAGACACATGCAAGCACTGCAAAACCCTTTTTTCTGTGCACAAATTTTGCAATCACATTCATCAACAGGCAAGTAACTTCGACATGTGAGGTTTCTGCATCTTAAGTTAAGAAATATTTCTGCCAAATCAGAAGATGATATATCAGAATTTGAGTTAAGAAAATCTTGAATACCAGTTTTCAGTGCCACCAGAATCTCTATCTGCACACTATGTGCCTTTGATAGCATCTCCAAGGTGATATCTGACCTTTTCTCGAGTGCCTTACGAAAGGCAGAAAACTGTCTTCGCTTACTTGAATTCAATATAATGTCACGCGCCGACTCTTTTAAACTTGCTAGAGATTGAGCGTTCATTTCGTTTAATATTTGGGCCACAATGTGCAACGGATCTGAAACCACCATGGCAAGTATGGGCTCAACCAGATCCACCGGGGCAGTACCAATAACCTCTCTCATAACATGCGTGTGTTCTTTATGATAATCTGAACCAGTATCTTGAGATCCAATACTCTGTGTAGGGGATCTTATATCACTCCTGTGCCTTGACTGTGATCCTGATGGCTGCTTATTATTGCTACTTAACTGCCTCTCCAACCCTAGAGGTGTTCTATAACTTCCTTCCACAACTCTACAGTTATGTAATTGTAAAGATTGAACATTTGAAACACCACCATTTTCGTTTAAACTGCTTCTTCGGTGAACGGGAGGTTCAGTGTCTTTGAGCTCATCTGAAGACTGAACCTGCCAGTTCACACCCTGAAACAATGGACGGCTGCCAACAGATTGCTCAAAATCAAATGAATTCTCAGTTAACGAGCAGCTAGGGTTGTGGGTGAAGTGCTGAGAACCAGAAAAGGATCTTGTAAATCCATCAGAACTTGTCTGGAAAGAGCTGGCATGAGACTGAATGCTCATTTCCTGACTTGGGGAATCTGGACCTTGAACTGGGTTTTGTGAACCAATCGGTAGAAGAACACTTGGTAAACGAAGAGAAAGTTCAAGTGGTTCCAAAGAAAGTTTATCATCTTTTGGTTTGCTGGCGCCTCTTTTATCACTATTTTCAGACTTTTTAACAGGGTCCATGAAGAACAAATCAAAACCCCTTGTGCTTGGTCCTTCCCTATCAATCTCTCTAGCAGACATTAAACCTCTTGTTTCGTCATTTTCACTTGAAACTGAAACAATCACACTTTTGCCCTTATCCTTGAAATTTTGGGTCAGTTCTTCTGTCACAAAAGAATGGTTAACAACTCTAGATGCATCAAGTTGATCTGCAGTTCCAGTTACCGTTACATGCATATTCATATTCTCCTCCTTGACTTCAACAATTGCATCATTATCTTGTTTTGGTTTTGTTTCCAATGGTATAAAACTTCCAGAGAAGTCTCTAGTTTCCTCCTTATGGGCATCCTTCTTTTCATTATCTACCAATGACGGAATTACAATTTCATTTTCAACTGTTCTCTGGGTTGAAGAATCATCAGAAGTAGGTGATTGATTACCTGTGATTGTTACATTTTGAAGAGTTTCTGGTTCATCAACATCAGCTTTCTCTACAAGTATACATGGTTCGTCAGGTTTGGTCTCTTCTTTTGGCATAACCTTTGTCCTATCTTCCAAACATTTATCATTAACAGGATTTTCATTTTGAACCTCCTGACTGGTTTTTAATCGCCCAGAAGATGGATCACCAGCTGTGTTCTTGACAATAGGAGCAGGTTCAGGATGAGGATCAGGATCAGGCTCAAGCTCTCCTTCTTCTCTTTCACTGTTGTTTCCACTCTCAGCAGGGAGACTTTCTGCAGGAAGACTTTCACTCTTCTTCACTTCAACACTCTTCGATTGCTCGCTTCCAGAGTCCTTTGACCAAGCTGGTGACTTTGCATCTCTCCCTCCCTGTGGAGACCTAACGTTACTGATTTCTTCTGAAGCTGCCTTGCTTGCTCTAACAAAATCACTGGCACTCTTTGTACCTTCATCCACCTCTTTACCGCCACTGAACCGCCGCCATGAGGAAACGCTGCCCTCTCTCCGAGAACGATCTCTTTCTGATCTAAACCCCTTTGGAAAATCTCTCCTTGGCCCTGAAAAACTTTCAGATCTATGTATCCTATCACTATTATATCCACCACGTGGAGATGAACTCAGAATTCCCCTGTCACTACTATCCCTGTACCGGTCATAACTCTTTCTCCTCTCATAGCTATCAACATCATAATCAGGTCTCTTCCGAATCAGCCTTGAAGTCTTACGATCATCTTCTGGCCGTTCATACCGTGAAGAAGACGAAGAGGATATACCCTTTTTCCCACTTTCAGACTTGTAATGAAAACTCCTGTGTGAGGAAGACTGGTGCAAACTAGAATCATCATCCTTTCTTCCCCAATCCTTAAAAACACCCTTTTCCCCTCCATACGAGTTAAGATCATCGCTAGACTTCAGTCTCTTCATAATTAATCAACAAACACCACAACAACAGATTAAACAAAAGTAAAATTCATAAAAAAGAGCTTTCGCCTCAGTTTCAACGATTACTAACAAGACATCATCATTATTCAGCTTGTAAGCAAGAAGAAACATAAACAGTTGACCGCTATATCTGAAGACATCACAGTAAATATCCACAGTTCCAAGCTTTCTTCAAATACATGCAAAGTAACAAACTGCTCTTTCGAAAACCCTAGATTCTAGCTGATAGAATTAAACCCGTTGCAACAACCGCATCGAGCTACAGATCTCAATCTATCATCGAAAACAACTAAATCGAGCAACATAAACAACAAATGAAGATTTACAGGCAACTCAATTTACGTTTTCTTCATGTTCACTTTCAAAACCCTAAGTTAAAAAAACAGGCACAACGAAATGAACATTTGAACAGCACAGATTCAATACATTAGAAAATGAGCATCAGCGCGGCGTATGGGCGGAGAATACCGTCGGCGGGCGAGGAAGGTGCGATTCCGGCGAGGCAAAACGGACGAAATTTGTAGCTTTTTGACGAAGGGATTATTATCTCAGTCAACGTAGCTTTAACTAATGAGGGAAACAGAGATAAAAAGAGGAGATAGACTTGGATACGCAAGGTGCGTAGTGCGCATAGTTGGACCTTTGGCAGAGGGTGGGTGTGTAATGCGCACAGCCGGCGCATGTTAGAGAAGAAAATTTAGTCAACGAGAAATTTGAAAGTTGAAACGACAAGGGTCACATATCCCCACGTCAGCTTTGATTTCGAGACACTACCAATAAAGAAATCCCATCTCCCGAATCACAAAAAGTCTACCACGTTTCAACCTTTGGATTTTCAGGTATATTTTTTTGGGATAATTTTATAAAACTTTTAAATTTTATATATATTTTTATAAACTTTATAATTCTATTTTCATAAGACTATTATACTATCTTATATATATAACCTAATTTAACACCCCGTGTATAAATACGAGGATAATTAAAGTTAATTTTAAATTTTTCTTTATTGTAAAGCATACAAAAGTAAAAATAACTAATACCCGTGTATAAATACATATATCGATAAAAAATGCTCTGTATATACATAATATCACAAAATAAAATAACAAAATCACGATAGAAAACAAAATTAATAAAGAAAGAATACTTAAAGTGATATGTTATGACGTTATTTTCTAAATGATTCCAAAAAAAATAGTACGACAAATCAAATAATGAAAATTCAATGTATTAATGTAATCAAATTGGTTAACGTTTTTACATAAATATCCATGAAATAATATCTATTAAATGATTTGAATATATTTTTTGTTAAAATATTTTAGTTTTAACAAATTAAATCAGCTAAAAATGAAAATCTTGAACATATGCAAGGCTTAAGGTTCTTGACATAGAAACAACTAATTTTAAATGCTAATTTTAAAGCAATATGCAAGGCTAATTTTTTTTTTTTTTTTTTTTTTTGCTATTCGGAAAAAAAACTAATTTTAAAGGCATTTGAAAGAATAAAACGATATGATTGGAATAAAAAATTCTAAAAATCTCGAATTGCAATTACATGAACGTGCATTTATCTATATATGATCAGTTACTTATATTTAAAGAGAAGAACCATATTATGAGCCTAAAAATTATGAAGTCTATATTTCTTCTAACAACCTACAATGCAACTATAGCAACTCTTACTCAAGTGAAAGGAAATTTAAAGAGGTTATAAAAAAAATTCTAATATGATGTTAGGGCAAATTGCATGAAA
Organism: Drosophyllum lusitanicum; assembly: GCA_032274825.1. NCBI lineage: Eukaryota > Viridiplantae > Streptophyta > Magnoliopsida > Caryophyllales > Drosophyllaceae > Drosophyllum > Drosophyllum lusitanicum. The sequence continues at coordinate 14,032 of JAUEJL010078253.1, forward strand.
ATGCGATAAACTTTGTCTTAGTTACCATTGTATATAACCAACTTTAAAATTTTTAAAATAATATAATTAACTTTCATAATCTTCTCATTGTATGCAAACAACATTTTTATGTATCTGTTGTTTAGTTATCATTGTATACAATGAACTTTGTCATAACTTTCATAGTATACAATAAGTTGCATACAATGTGAGGATTACGAAAGTTGGTTGTATTATTTTTAAGAAATTAAAGTTGATTGTATGTAATGGTAACTAAGACAAAGTTTATTACGTTTTAATGCAAATTTTCCTATGATGTTATGTATGAATTTATAATAATACATTTACCTATCTTTTAAAAGATTTTATATTTCTATACATGCTTAAAATTAATTTACTATACATGTTAGTAATCTTTAACATCAAAAACATCTAAAATTTATTTTAACAATCAATGTGTTTATACACGGGATGTTAAGCTAGTATATATTAAAAGAAAAGAGTTATGGTTAGTGGAAAAAAATTAAAAAATTAAATGATGACATAATAACCATATTTTTTTAATATATATTAAAAATGAAAGATACTTAAATTAATTATAGTTATGTAATTTGAAAATTACAACACATTATCTCCAAATTTATTTATATATAAATTCCTAAAATACCCTTTAATAAACTAAAAACTTAAATCACTTAGATTTCGATCCATCTTGCACTATTCTACTATCAAAATTTTCTACACACTCTTATGAAGAATATGATCAAATGTTTCACAACTTTTACGATCTTTGAACCCATATGAAAACCCCACAAAGAAAATCTTGAAAACTATGAATTTTGTCAAATCGATCTTTGCAAAAAGCTACGTATCCATAGTTGCAAGAATAAAGGTATGAACTTTAATGTCGTGTTCCAGAATTTTATTTTGGAAAGAAAATAAATGATTTGTAAAGAAGAAAGAAATAATTTAAAAAAATTTATGTCCCAGAGTTTTTTAAGGAGAGAAGGGAAGGGTTTGAAAGAAATAATTAACTTTCCCTTCTAAACTTTCCTCCCAGAAGAAAGAAGATTTGGATAGAAATGAAAGGAAAAGTTTTATGATTTCTCATTAATAACTAAATTACCCCTAATGACAACTCGTCTCTCTCTCCCCATCTCACACCGAGTTGACGGACCTCTATGTCCACCATTGTCCTTGTAGTTGCAGTCCTTTTGGGTTTGATAGTGAAATTATGCATAACTACCATCATTGCACTACACATAAATACATAACCACTATCGTTGATTGTCTATAGGTGCAAACACTATTACCAGCATCGCACAACCAACCCCTCCTTTTACTCTTCTTCTTTCTTCTTTTTCAAAGCAGGTATATGATTCCGTACAAAGTATGAAAGTAAACACCGTTCTTGAGTTATTGATTTGAAAGTGTATGTGTGTCAATTTTGGCATGTTTATAAAAAGATATGAACATAAGTGTTGATTTTTGCAAGTGTGTGTAAATATGTGTATGCGTCGCTTTTTGGCAAGTGTATGTGTATGTGTTTGTGTTTGTCAATTTCGGAATTGTGCCTGCACGTATTTGAAAGCATGTCTCTCAAATTTGGTGAGTGTGTGTCTATGTTTTTATGTGCACAAACTTGTTCGAATTTAGTTTTAGGGATTGATTTTAAGTTGATTCTAGTTGTTTGATTTTTATTTTATGTAACACAACAACTTCAAAATTGTTTTTAACAAGCTAAGATTTTAACCTAAGCGTACTAAAGTTTTAAAGAAAAGTTTACTAAAGACTTCAAATAATATACATCATTTTAGTCTAAGCATTCCCATTTTGTTTACAAAAAACAATATACTTGCATCATAAACAAAATAAGATTTTCACATATGTCCTCCTAATGTTTAAATAACCTGTCATCCCACTAGTCCTCTATAGCCTTCACCTGGATACACAACCATTTACAAATCAAATGTTAGTTACTAGAGTTAAAGCAACACAAAATGTAATCACAAACAACTAAACACATGAAATCTGCGAATTTCGTTTATCTCAATATATTTGACACCAATATTATGTTTAACAGTTGGAACAATCAAGTAACAAATCAGCAACTCAACGTTATAAACTCATACTCACAAGTTTGGAATAAGTCATCCTCAACAGACTTGTTCCCCCCGGTTTTACATAACTATCAACCCAATCAGAACTTACATAAAAGGTTGCAACCAATCCCCAACCCAACAACCTGATTCTCTTGATGACAACATGTGGTTTGGACTATTACTTTTGACCTCTACTATAACTAAGACATGCATGTAATTCATTCTGGACACATCAATGATCAATATTAATAATATAAACGAACACTTCATTTTATTCCATATCTAAGTAATTTGCATTAAACCTCTTGACACATTCAACACATGTCTTCGTACATATAAATTGGAGTTAAGTCTTAATCTTTAAAGCTATTATTAATCTCTTGGAAACAATTCAGAATCACCTAAGAGCATTTCACCACATGTTTGTGTATACATGTCGAAATCAAAAGGTAATCGCACACGAAATCTTACACGATTTGTTTATAAAGACTCGTCCTAAATTATAAGCAATTAATCATGTCATCAAATAAGAAGATACTCAATTAGCTTCATTTCAAGATACAGTTTTATGGCCTTGAACATAGACACAAAAGCATTGACTCAGGCACGTTTGGTTAAAAAAACACGCACATGACAAGTTTGTTTCAAGAAAATCATCTCAAACACATCATGCTTTAGTCATCTCCCACATCTTATTTGAACTAGTTATTCTAAACCAGCATGGCATTGTAGGAAACATAAAATTAGGATGAATGAAATATAAAAACTAATAGAATTCTACTGTGGTTTGCATCCAAACCATCTAGTTTAGATTCAAATCGATTACGTTAACACCTAGCATTATATTAATTTTTAAGACTAAACAAAGATTTTCACGAAAGAAACAGATCGATTGAAATGTAATAGAACTATTCTTTTTTTTCTCATATGAAAAAACAAAAAATAAACATTAAAATTAAAAAGAATACCAAAATTGCTGATACAAAAAACTTATTTTTGTTTATACTAATTTCAATATAAATTTTGACATATGCTATATTTATCAAATGACACATTACAATATTAACTATTTAGATTTTTCTGTCTTATTATATAATTTTGTGTTTAGAAGACTAGCATTACGTGGGAAAACAAAAAGATAAAGATAGATAATATAAAAACTTACTCCAAACATAATATGGTGAAATTTTATTTTTTAAAATGTGTAACGCGTTCACACAATTTGGTTCGAATTCAAGTATATTTAGGTTTAACTTGTTTCACATTATAGTCCGCTAACATTGAGCATTACTAGAATTTACAACCAAGAAAAGATTTTTACAAATAAAGAATATAAATCTAATAGAACCATTCTATTTTTTTCTGAAATCAACCTTAAAATGAAAAGATGCATAAAACCATTTATTAAACAAAAATACTCTATACAATTTTTTTTACTTTATATTCTACTTTATAAAGCAAGGAAAATTATAAAAAATAGTTTACTAATCAATTATATAGGAATAAATTTTTTTAAATATGGAAAATGAGTAATAACTATTTTATATATATTATGGGTGTATTTGGCGGAAGTAGCCGGTAGCTGTAGCTAAAAGCTGGTAGCTGGAGCTGGAAGTTGTATCTTTTATTTGTATATGTGTTTGGCAAAATAGCTGGTAGTTGGAGCTAAATAATGTAAAATGACAAAAAAGGACAAATAATAAAAATAGAAGGAATTGTAAAACAATTAAAGAGGTATTTAGGTAATTTTGTATATAAAAACCTTCCAGCTAGTTTTAAAAGCTACTTCAAGAAGCTTTTTATTTTTTTAAAAAAATCTTACAGCTTTTTCATCCGAACAAGACTTGTAGCTTTTTATTTTTTTAAAAAAATTACCAGTTCCAAAATGCTGCATACCGAACATACCCTATATGTGTGTGCGCGCTATTAACCTATTTTCATATACATTTAGAAATAAGGTTTAACCTAATATAATATTTATCGAACTATATAATTTTAGTGTTCCTATATTAAAAATACATTTTTATATAAATATTATATTTATGATAATACTTATAAAAATGAGACTGTTACATATACTGATATACATAATCATACTAACACCTAATAATATATATTAAAATTTATAAAAGAGAAACAAAAAATATATAAAATTAATTATTTAACTATAACATTAATAACAGGAATCACACTAGTAAAAGGAAGGTGATTTGTACAAAATAAGGTTTTATCATATACAATAAATATGGCATTTATACCCTTAGAATCTCATTATTAATAATTTGTATCCACATGTTAACGAGTATAATTGTCCGATCAAACTCTTTTTGTTGTGTATGTCAAAATATTGTTATATACGAATCACATCCCAAAGAAAAAGCATCGTGTAGCAAAACTAGAACAAAAACGGTTGCATAAAAATTATATAAAATTGATTAGTTAAAGATAATATACTAGATTAGATGTCCGTGTGATACACAAGTTGGGTTAAAAGACAGTAAATATTAATAAAAATATATTAAATAATTGTAAAACCTGAATGGAATGAGCATTTAAAAAATGACGACAAACGAAGTCAATACGCAACGGTGGAAACGTCGATCCGAGGGGGAGGGCAAATGTGACGGCATAAACATGGTATCATAATACAAAAATAAGTGATTGTATATCTTGAACAAGTTATCGATCGTTCTTTTTACAATTAGAGGGAAATAAGGTTAAATATTTATTGTGTAGTAACCTAGAGGGAAGGTGAATAGGTTCTTTTACTAGGTTACCACTTACAAAAATAATAAGTTGTGTTTTAAAAATTGATCTTGAAGTTTATAATAACACAACAAATATTTACAAAAAATAAAGAGAGTAGGGATAGAGAGATATCACAAAGTAGTAGACAAGAGATTTATAGTGGTTCATGCAAGTGTTAACAAACTTGCACTACATCCACTTCTTGGCATCATCCACCAAGAGTTTGCTCCACTAAAACTTCTCTCTTTAAAGGTAGAGATAAACATTTACAACTTCTCTTTTTAGCTTACAATAAATAATCTTCTCTCTTGCAAACAAGGCTAAGATGTGTCTAACTTTACTCTAATTATATTTGTTAGAGTTAATCCTCACACTTCACTCTAATTTGTTGGCTAGAGTTAATCCTCACACAATTATAGAAATAAAATGATAGAATGAGATGTAGATTTGCTCTTGAAAGTTTTACACTTTTTCTCTTGCTATTGACCTTGAAAGATGATCTTTTGTATGGAATATGAGCTCACAAGATCTAATATTAAGTGAGACTTTTCAATGTTCAAAGTCTGGAAAAAGTGAGGTTGCAAGCTTCTTTAAATAGTTGTAAAAGAGCAAAATCTAATTTAGTCTGAATCTCCACGGAAGATGTCACGGTCGACCGTGGACATGCCGTGCGGTGCCAGTGCACAATTTTTGATATTTTAAATATAGACGTTGCACTTTGTTTTGTACCATACCCAAACACTTTTTGCCAAAAAAAATCACTAGAAAAAACATTTAAAAAAATCTCAAGTTAACCTACCAAAAGAGTTTGAAATCTTTATACAAATTTGGAAGGTGAGGATTTAAAAAAATTATGTCGGATATTTACCACAAATAGAAGATGTTTTTCTAGTTTTGGTGTTGTGGCATTTTAATACAAAATCATTTGTTTTATTATAGTTTGTCTTATATGCACACAGGACAAATTAATAAAAGTTTGAAGTATTTTTTATAAAATATATGTGTGACATATTTATAAAATTTTGGATAAAATATTATTTTATAAAAATTATTTGTGAGCTTATATTATCCTTATTCGTCTTTTAAGATATCGTCTTCAATTGTTGAATGACTTTGAGTGTGAGCGTGACCGCGGGTCAACCGTTAACGCTGATTTTCATTTTCTTCTTGTTTGTTTTCTTCTTTTCTTGTTGATTTGAGGTCTTGACTAGCTTGATCTATACTTGATCATCGGTTTAATATTGATGACTCATGCACGGTTGACCATCGTGAAAGTTTATTTTCATTTTGTTAATATCTTAATAATGTAGCACATGAACACATGAATAATTTTGATAAGCAATAATATTACATGTTTATATTTTTATCATCATCAAAATAAGGAGTGAATTTTTCAATGTGTGACCATGTATGCACTAACACTATCTATGGTTACCTTACAAATTGATAGGAGTAGACACCAAAACCCATAAATTCTTGAATGAACCCTCCGGCATAGACACATTAAACATCATATTCGAGGCTTCGACTTACCAATCTACAATTATACCTATCAGGAATCCACCAACCATTGGCACACCAAGCATCCATATTGGGAAGATAATTACGTCACTCAAATAATCAAACCTGACTATTTAAACAAATAGGATTTGATGATAACCAACCCATACATTAAGTATGACTTAGAATGTTTTCGAACATGTGTTGTTTGAAAGAGACTTGAAGAATACTGCTTTACAAAGTTAATACTGCCCAACAGAAATAATGCTGCTCATCAAAGTTAATACTGCTTACCAAAGTTAATGCTATCTACCAAGATTGATGTTGTTAGTCAAAGTTGATATTGCTAACCGTAGTTAATGCTACTAGTCTAAGTTAATTCTGCTAAGACCATCAGCTGAGCACTTACAAAGCATCTGAGGAAGAATAACTTTGATTAGCTGAGGAAAACTATCCATCAGCTTACAGAACCAATTGATTAGCTTAGGGCAACTCACATAAATTAAGTAAATCTTACAAACACAAGACTTTGTTTTTGATAAGCTTATCACTCTGAATGATCAGCTAAGCATCTTTGATCAACTGATCATCTAAGTTGATTAGCTTACACCTCTCTTAAGTCTAACAGTTGGTTAGCTGAGCATCTCTTTGATCAACTGAGCATCTGTTATCAACTGAGTCCTTGTTTTTGATCATCTGATCATCATACCTTAGGCTCAACAATCTTATTTTGCAGTTTAGAACATTTTGTCAACCGAGTCGTGCAAAATGTAACATCAGCTCAATGTTTACTTTGTATTTATTATTAAGTCAAAGGCAGAACGTGTGTTATTCTATTATGCCTTTAAATCTTTCTTTGTAAATGTTAAAGCACTTATTGGATCAAGTCAACAGAAGCTTAAATGATTAAAAGACGGCTACCAAAAAGGAAACCCAAAGCTGAACGGTAAAGGTTAAGGTAGATAATATTATTTATTGCTAGTGGGTTATCCTTGTCAAAAAAGTATCTTTGCTTTATGCAACCACTTGTGTTAAAGTAATATTATTTTTCGCCCACTATCTTTATAATATTATTATCTAACCTCCATCCCTGCAAAGCCTCGTCTATATATACTCATGCATATTGATCATGCAAAATACACAACAATCTCATAAGTTGAGATCTACACTGTTCAGAAAAAATTTTAGAAGCAAGTTTAAGCATTTAAGCAAGAACAAGTTTTTAGAGTTAGCATAGTGTGTAGAAACAAACTCGTTCATGTGTTGAACTTTCTTAAACGTTAGTTGTTTAGAAATAACTTGTCTATGTGTTATACAAATTGTTGTCACCTTTTATTGTACTTAGAATTTTTGCTTCTAGTACATGTAATTCTTGATTCATTATCAATAAGAATTATATAAAAGTATAATCGTGTGTCTTTAATTTTAAAAAGATAGAGTTTGTATTCAACCCCCACTTGTACAAACATTTGTTGTTGCGTACTCATTCTGAGACTAACAACTGGTATTAGAGCAGGTTGGATAATTCATATCTAGATCCGTTTTGCTTACTCTACAACTGCTTCTACCCCTCTCTAAATGGCCTCATCATCCAATAATATGAACATGACAAACACTGGATCTTTAACAAGATGTCCAATGTTTGATGGTGAAAACTTCTCTATGTGGAAAAGTAGAGCACATCTTTTCCTGTCTACCCTTGACATACAAATGCTAAAAATTATCACCGAGGGTTATCAAATTAGCTCTCACTAATTGTCTTCAATTTGAAAAAACACACATCCAAAGCAATGCAACATATGATTGAGAAATCACTAATTGTCTTCAATTACTCTAATTTAATTTAATAATAATCCAAATTAAATATTTAATTTAATGGTGATAGTAACTCATATTCAATAATTAAGGTTTAAATATGAGTTTAAAGACAATTATTGAAACCTAAATGTAACTACTCATAATTAAATAAGAAGCTAAATCATTGAAGTCATAATTAAAGAAAGACAAATGTAACTTAAACCCATTAAACTACATAGGATTACTCTAATTTAATTTAATAATAATCCAAATTACAATATTTAATTTAATGATAATAGTAACTTATATTCACTAATTGAGGTTTAAATACGAGTTTAAACACAATTATTGAAATCTAAATGTAACTACTAATAATTAAATGAGAAGTTAAGTCATTAAAGTCATAATTAAAAAAAGACAAATGTAACGTATACTCATTAAAATGCATAAGATTACTCTAATTTAATTTAATAATACCCATTAAACTACATTTGTTTATTTAATTGTCTAATTCAAGCCCACTTAAATTTTACTATAGACCAAAAATCCTAAGAAGTTGCCACATCATCACACCCTTTCTTCTAATTAACTTTGTATAGGAAATCAAGATCATCTAATATGTGCCACATAGGACATGAAGGATTTTAAGTTACATGATATATGTATATATATAGGGTAGGGATAGAATGCGGACGAAAATTAAATTGCGAACATGCGAACGGAGCGTTTGGACGGTGGACATGAAATAATAGTCAAAGATTGTGGCACGAGCATGCGAATTAGAAATAGTGTCATGGATGAATTCCTTGACACATGGAAGATTAATTATATAGAAACAAATTCAAGAATGATGCATGGTGTTGAGATGTTAGGCATGGCGTAGGATCTTGTTGGCCTCACGTCGTGGGGTGTTAGTCCACGGCGTGGAGCAGTGTTTTGGATGACGACTTGTTTGTCGACTTGTTGGATAGACTGTCATTTGACAATAGTAAAATAAGATTTGACTTTCAATACACCATTTTTATTTAAATCAATATATTTTATAGAAGAAAAAAAATTAGACGCAACAAAAAGTAGTGCATCGAGAGAAAAATGTTGCATATGATACATCATTTTTGTGAAATAACGAAATAAATGTGGTTAACAACGGAAATTCAAAGAGATGATGGTAGACAAATATGAAGAGGTAGGGATTGTGGGTGAAAATGGAGAAAGAGACCGGGCACGGAGACAATATTAGTATAGCACATCTCTTCTAGAAAATCATTACATCTAGCTTAATCTTATTGCATCTTTCTTCAAATTTATATGAATGAGTTTTTTATATAATAATTTGTTCATCTTGTCTACAAAATAGCTGTATCTAGCTTAAAATCATTATATCTCGTATAATAAACACAGTTTTATTAAAACTATTTCATCTTAGTTGAAGTACTCGATGGTTCTTATTTTAAAACATCACTGCATCTATTTAAAAATATTACATATCTCAATGGTATACTGATTCAACCGTATGCAATACTTAGTGAGTTTACAATGCTTATACATATTACATATTGCATGGCATATATGTGTACATTTCTATTATATTAAATATATCTTTAACCTTATTGTATACCGTACAAAAAACCAATGTTGCAAAAATCGCTAGGCGCTACTCGAGCGGTCGACTTGGGAGTAGCGAGTACTCGGCCTTGGCGAGGAGTACTCGCGGAGTACTCGGATTGGGATTTAGTTGATAGTCGTGAGAAAAAGTGGAAGAGAGGAAATAGATAAGGTTAAATAATACAGTTGCGTATGTGTTGTATGCCTTTGAAAAGTTAAAAAAAAATTGACTTCGGTTGACCGAGTAGGATTGAGTTTTGACCGGCTTTCACCAAATCCGAGTAATGTGGCCGAGTAGCCCCGACTTGCCTCGGCAGGAGGCCGATTCCGCCACTTAGGCTGAGTTTTACAGCACTTCACAAAACCAATAATTATAAAAATATCATCTTACACATATATCAAACACGTGTTTATATGTTTTATATATATATATATATATATATATATATACACCTAAACTCTGGTGTGTCCATGTAAGTAGTTTATACAATATACACATGTTTCATCACACAATATATCATCTCTTTATATAAGTTGTTTTTAGAATATACATGTGTATAAAATTACACAACATTCATTGCACACAACACATAACATCTATATACACGATACTAAATAATACGGGTAAGAATAGTGGAGTAACCTTGGTCTTTAACCATTTCCAGTATCTCAAAAATGCTATATGCGTTTTTTTCACAAATAATACTGTTTACACAAAAACTAATAAATTTAGTTGTGTTTTATTTTTATTTTCATGAATACTATAGCCGGCCCCTCAATAGCCGGTTTAAGGGTAAAACCGGCCCCTCAAATGCCGGTTTTCATCTACCATTCTTTCACCACTGACACACACGGACATGATGCACTGACATTTGGGAATACTTTGAACACTGACATTCTTCTACCATTCTTCCACCCTTTGAGATGCCGGTTTTATCCTTAAAACCCTAATTTTATTTCGGGCTATATAAACCCATCCTTCACTCCCATTTCAGAATTATTTACAAAAGAACTTGGATGATGCATGTTTGTGTGTGTCAAACAGTGTAATTTTAAAAAAAGTAAACAATATTGTTCTCATGGATTAATTAGTGTCAAACAGTGTAATTTTAAATTTTTTAATTTAATATTTACTATAACGGTTTTTAATTAACAATATTGTTTTATTATTAAATACATAAATATAAAATACGTTTTATGCAACTTGATAATATGATCATTTACAATTTAAATAATTAAATATAAAATAAATTATAAATTACATCTTTTATAAACTAATGATTCCAAAGTAGATTAATATCTATATCTTTTACAAAATTGTTAAAAGGTACGGGTATTGACCGAGTGAAGGTGAGATGACGGAGACAATTTGTGAATTATCAAGATCAACTTGAAAAATATTCGAAATCTACTCGGTATTGACCGAGTCGAGCTCGAGCGGTGAAATCAACTCGATATTGACTAAGTCGAGCTCGAGCTACTCAAGTCGGGAGCCGAGTAAGTTTGAGTTTTAACTGCTTTGCTCGTCAAACTAGTGAGTTTTAACAATTTTAACACATATATAGATATTAATCTACCCTGGAATCCTAGTTTTGAAGAACAGATAGAAAAAGTAGACCTAGAAGAAATAGAAGATCAACTCATTATGGTACAGGAGGTAGACTAAGTCACAATCATTAGTTTATTATTTATACAAAAGATGTAATTTATAATTTATTTTGTATTTTATTATTTAAATTGTAAATGATCATATTATTATGTTGCATTAAACGTATTTAGTATTTATGTATTTAATTATCAAACAATATTGTTAATTAAAAACCGTTATAGTAAATATTAAATTAAAAAAAATTAGATTACACTGTTTGAGACTAATTAATCCATTAGAACAATATTGTTTACTTTTTTTTAAAATTACACCGTTGACACACACAAATATCATCCATAGTTCTTATGTAAATAATTTTAAAATTGGAGTGAAGGTTAAAACCGGCACCTCAAAGGCATGTTTTACCTTTAAAAGTTTAGTCTCATATCATGTCAGTGTGTATCAGTGGTGCAAGAATGGTTGATGAAAACACGCACTTAAGGAGCCGGTTTTATCCTTACACCGGGGGCCGGTTATAGCATTCTTGAAAATTAAAAAAAAACACAACTAGTTTTGTTAGTTTTTATGTAAACAATATTATTTGTGAAAAAAATTCCACCATGCACTGTTATGACCCTATCTCATTCATATAAACTTAGATTGAGATGATTCATGAGTACACGTAAACATGATTGGAAGATCTGCAACTCTACGGAAGATGTTGGTGACCCAATTAGATTACGCATTGTGTTTTATAAAGAAAAACACACCACGTTTTTTGCATGATAGTTTCATGATTTGTTTTCATCAAATTCCACGAATTCAATCCCAAACTTTCCTAAAACATTTCTAGTATGATTCATTATTATGGTCCTTTACACCAAAAATAAGATAAAAACACTTGTTTCCATGATCAACTCTTAAGATTATATGTTTGATCTGTTAATGGGTTTTTCTAAAAACTTGTTGTTTTCTCTTCTACTTTGCCATTCATGTATATATTTACAAACCGATGCCTTCCACGTTGGAAGCAGTTTAGTAGTGAATATACATATACAATATATATGTAATAAATAACAAATATTGAAAACAAATATTCAAATTTAATACCGAACTTAAATCTTGAGAACAAACATCCAAATTCAAAAATAAATAAGAAAATTTGATCACAAGTATCAAAATATCTAAATGTTAGAGAATAAGATGAATGTCAAGCTACAAAAAATACAAACGTACATTATGTTATTTTAAGGTGACAAGGCGATAGGGTAATTAGAAATTGGGGTTTTTGTGGTAAAGCATACGTTTCTTGGGTTTAAAGATATAACGAGAATCATACATAGAGTCAAACACATCCACCAATCTGGGAAGTTGCAATACAACAAATATGATGACAGGCATGGTAGCACATGTAGCAATAAGGATGGGCACCCAATTCAATGTATTATGGTATATAACGAAGAAGCTTGCACTAAAAGTGACCATCAAGGCTGCTACGGAGACGAAAAGTGTTACCAGACCTATCATCAGCTTTCTTGGTAATGTGTACATGAAATTACGGTGATTATGACGGGATGCAAGTATGGTCAAGAACAAGAGGAGTGAAGTTGCAGAAGAGAAGAAAGATATTGCATCTGCTATAACGAAAACTAGGAATGCATGTTTATGCATGAAGATGGGCAACCCATTATCTTGATTGTAGCCACCAGGAACTGTAAAAACAACCGCAAATGCTACGGTGACAATAAGCGTAGCAACAACAACACAATCTTTCATCCATTTCTGACCTTGGAAAACTATATCTTTATTCTTTTCAAAGAGTAACTCATACGGAGTTTTACCATCTATGTTCTTTATTTCCCTCTCAGAAGGTGGGACATCTTCTCTACATCCTACAACACATAATTATGTCATTCTCAAACCCAAACCACACACACACACACACACACACACACACACACACACATATATATATATATATATATATATATTGGTGGGCCTTTTGCACTAATGTTAATATGTATATATGCTAATAAGTAAGCAATACGTCGTGTCTATATGTTCATTTTCGATATATAGATCATCTTGTGACTCATCAATTTAATTAACTAATAGGAAAATAACACGATAGAGAGAAAAACACACACCAACCTTGTACCACAATAATTCTCGTTGTAGTAGTAGAGATGTTCTGGACATCCGACGTCTCATGCCCTTTGAAGTTAGCCCAACTAAATGAAGCATGTTGTTGCCATTTTTGTCTCTTAGGGTCGTTAACATATCCTTCATT
>JAUEJL010078254.1:0-15589 GCA_032274825.1 Drosophyllum lusitanicum
TCTGGACGGATGACCTTCGTTGCTTTTAGAAAGTGGTCGTCTATTCCAGGGTCCACCAATAATTCGTCTATGTCGTCTCTTTGCGTGGAAACTTTTGCATGAGCGACTTTGTTCCTCCACTTCCATAAGCTCCGAACAAGAATAGAACAAGAGCCTTCAAAACATTTCCTTGAAAGACAAATTTTCGAGCCTAGGAAGTGACCAACATTTAAAAGATCTAGAAGGGGGGACACTAAAGGAACATGGACCTTCCGCCAACTTTTGAACTTTCTCCAAACTGATTGGGTCTTAGCACATGCGAAAAGGATGTTGGAGACGTCTTCTGTGCCGCTGGAGTATAAGGGGCAAGACGTATCCTCTACTTGAATTCCTTTACCCAGAGGATTTGATCTACACGGCAAGGCTTTGTTTTAGGCTATCCAAACTACAATGTTTACTTTTGACGGAACCAAAGAAATCCACAAGTCAGCCATGTCTATAGGGGTGGACGGCAGCGTTTTTTCCAGGATTAAAGACGCCAAACGCTGGACTGAGAAATAACCATCCGTCCAAATTGTTGACATCTAGCGATCATTTATGGAAGGGTCGAGAATTTAGACCTGTGGTGATCTGGTAGAGAGACCAAATTTGAACTTGTGCGTCCTCTTGGGGGGATACGCCATCTCTAGTTCCCTTGAAACGGCCCTGTTGGATTGCCCCATCTTTCAGCCACCACACAATCTTGTTTTGTTTCTAGACCAAAGAGTCTAGGAAATCGTTCCGGTAAGGGGGGTTCTTGGGGTAGCCAACGATCAATGTGGACTCTTCAGAGGGTGATCGTATCACAGTTGGACAGTAGAGAACACGATCTCACCTTTTGCTTTAGTCTCTGAGATGTCATTATATGATTTTTGTGAAGAGAAATATGTAGCTTTCTACCTTTTAAAAAAAGCTATGTTTTAACTGATTAGAAATATCTTGTAAATGTATTGGTGAAAGGGTTTGAACAAAGGGATGGTTTAGGTATTAGTTACAAACATTTAATCAATGATTTCGCGAAACCATTTCGTTTGTTTATATAAGTATTGATGTACATATTAATTTATCAATAAATAACACGAGATGGATATTAAATTTTTTAACATATAGCAGTACTATACTCTCTTAAAATACACGAAGACCTTCTCTTGGATTTGGTGAGGAAGTCGTAATAGTTTAGGAATAACCCAATAGTACTATGACACACCCATGTGATAGCCTACACAGATATATATTCAGAGTAATCATAAGAGAAGGTTTCTAGACTATCCGTACATCATGTAATTTGGGTTACACAACCCGAGCATTACATTACTTTCCTTTTCCCTCTCCTTTTCAACTCAAAAGCTAACATATTCTAATTCAATCTTACCTTACTTTTTATTTTATTTATTAATATATATTAGAGAAAAAGATAGAAGAGAGAGGAGAGAAACATTATTAACACTCCCTAGTTTGAATTGCCAACCAGATCGGGTTCACTAGGGGTGGGGGTATGGGTGTTGCCATGGAAGCCAATCAAATCTAATGCCAACCCAATGGCTTCAGGTCGGGTCATACGCTTGGTCTTGTGCAAGGTTATACGCCTATGAGGACACCTTCTAAGTAGTTGTGCTGGAGAAGCGTTTATAAATAAATAACCGTGTAAATTAAGCTATACTAGTCAAATATAGCTTCTTTTTATACATGTTTCCATATATCCCTGTGGAGTACATAATTATACGTGCAAAGCAACCGCGCAAATTTGTGTCCATAGAAATTAATCTCGATCGGTAAGTCAATGGTTTAAGTCAACAGTTGATACAAGAAGCTAGAATGATCTTCAACAAATTAAACTGCATGATCAATGATGAGATTTTTGCCCAATATTGTTGTTAATCGAATTAAAAATCCCTAAACTAATTAAATCCTAATATGAACCGAATAATTAACAAGTAGTATATAGTATTTAATTTGTAACGTACGTTACCCTAGGGGGTGTTGATGTTCCGTGTTGAATCAAAGCTTCCCTTGCAGACATAATGCTAGTCTTGTCTAGAGAGGAATCGAAAACTGTGCAATCAATCCAATTCTTGAGCAGATCCTCTTGTCCCCATATCTCCGGTATCCATACCCTACCCGACATTTCTACCCGGTGTTTCTTCAACTTCTCTCTTACGCTCTCTTCATCCATCACCACCATCTTAATTATTCCACCTGATGCTTCAGCTGGTTGCGCTGCCGGTGCTGTTGTTGGTAGTGAAGTACTTCTCTCCGCCTTACGATCACCGCCTTCTCCCGCAGCCAATAAAGAAGCTTTTACTTCTTCATGATCACTACTATTGATGAACAAGTCCTGATCATGGGTTCCCTTGAAATCTTCCTGTGTCGACGACGTTGATGCTACAGTTGTAGGCTGACGGCGGTGGTGGGTGGTTTCAAGATTGGAGCTTTTGTTAGCATCCATTGAAATGACGAGATCTTGTTGCTTTCAGTAGTGACTATATATCATGAAGAAATTAATGCAGGAATTTGTGCTGTTAATTTTCCAGCGAATAGAATTGTTTTGATACTCGATCTGATCGATGATGATATTGTTGTCGAGGAGAAGAACATATATAAAAGATCTATTATATATGTGTCGAATACATAGAAAGATTCTTTAGTGGGCGGGTGGGGCTAAGGTGGGTAATGATGCACGTCGATATATACATCTAGATATAGAGTGTGCAGTTAATTGTGTGGTATACCACATGTGTACGTGTCTTTCTAGCTTTACCATTGGAACCAAGTGTGTGCACACAGGTTGGGCAAAACTGGGTAAATCAACCGATCGAATCTGTTAATCTAGGTTTTTTTTTAATAAACAGCAGCAGCACACGATTTTCTAATTCTAGCTTTAAATCTACATATTTTATTCGCTACGAGACTTGAACCCAAATAAGCAATACTTAGGGTCTGTTTGTTAAAACAAAATGATTAAGCATTGAATGATTCTGTGGTCTGAATAATTTAAAGACTCTGAATGGATCTGCCTCTGAATGTAATATGTTGTTTGATAAAGGTTCTGAATGAACAATCTAAATGATGCAAATTATCATTTTAACCTTAATAGTGATATATTATATTACAAGATATGATTGTTTAACAAGACAACGTGTGAAATAAGGAGTATTAGGGTAAAATACTTGACGCTTAATTATTCGGAATGCATTTTAAGGTAGAATGATTCAGCAGCATTATGCTGAATCATTCAACACAGTCTTCATTCAGAGGCAACAATCAAACACACTGGATGCTGAATGATTTAGCATTCAGCGCTGAATGGTTTCATTAAGCAGCAAACAAACAGTCCCTTAATGCACCACATACTGCTGCTGTGCTACAAGCTTGTTGGTTTTTGTTGATTTAGTTTGTTTGTTTACTTTGGAAGTTCATTCTTCAACCGGTGGCTTGGACGCTTGTTCTAAATTTGGCATTACTTGTAGTAGGAATGAGCTCGGTTTCAAAACTGGACCGAACCGATCCAAACCCAAATTAACCGTAACCAAAAAAGCTCAAAAGTTAGGACACATAATCGAACCGAAATATACTAATCGGTTTCGGTTCCAATTATATTCCTTTTAAAATCCAGGTCCGGTTTCGGATAATAACTGAACCCAGTGAAATCGAGAACCGAAATAAGAGAATATTATATAGTGAAAAGTTCATTTGAGAACCGTTTTTATTGCGAGAACCAATCTTAGCCGTCCAATTCCCTCTCCTTCAATTAGATTGCCCACCAATGAATTCTTTACATGCACTTTGTCAAACTCAACCCCCCACGCTCTTCATCCATTAATTTCATTATAAAAAATGAACGGCTAAGGTTGGTTCTCGCGGTTATCGCAATAAAAACGGTTCTCAAATGAACTTTTCCCATATTTTATTTTATATAATATATATATATAGTTTATTTGTGTTTAATAATGTTGGATATCCATTATAGTGTGTGTTACTTTTTTTACATTTGTTTATCATTTAAATGAACGAACAAAAATGAACATGAACTAACCAATTTTTTAAAACAGTGAAATACAAAAGTTCGTTCGTGTTTGTTTATTCTTTTGGCTAAAGTTAAAAGAACGAACATAAACACAAATTTCGTTCGTGTTCGTTTATTTAAACAAACAAAGTTAAACGAACGAACACAAATAAGCCTCGTTCATCTTCATTTGGTTCATTTACTACCCTACATGTGTAACTATAGCTCTTCACGTATTTATATGTGAGAATGACTAAAAAGTGTGAAGAAATCAATAAATTTGTTGTGGTGTGCATACTTGACGTGCAACTACGAGTTTGGTTTCTTGCTGCTATTTAATATGACACTTTGATTTATAAGATCCTAACGGAATTTCAATGTAAGAACCTAGCGAAAATTCAATAAAAACAGCCTTAGCAAGTTGTTAAAGAAGCAAACAACAAATACAAAGTACAAACCATTGATATATCTTTACTAATTTCATTCTCTCTCCAATCTTCCCGAATTCCGTTTTCAACGAGACATGTCTTTCAATGAAGACCTCTTAATTTATACGCTCTCGTTGAGGGAGGTATTTGAAGGGAGGCATAAACCATTGATACATCTTTATTTTTGTACGTTGTTCTTTCGTATTCCTTTCATTCAAAGAAACTTTTCCTTATGCTTTCATTGAATGAAGGTATTCAATTCAAAGAAAGGTCTATATATACCATTGAAAACGACTAGTTTTTTAGTCGTTTGTATTTACTGTTACCTCTCATAGTTGGGATCTTCGTCACCTCTTGGGTTGCTTTGCGTGACAGGGAAGGGGGAATGATGTTTACCAAGAAGAAGGATTATTTCACCCTCTCACATCCCATACCGGATGTTCTTATAGATACAATTAGGGTTAAAAAAACAAATAAATAAATAAATTATGTAGAGTCATTAGAGGGCAGGGTGTGTCAGTGCTTTAACATGAGATGCTATAGTGAGAAAAAGTAAAACTCACGGTTTGAGATACGTATCATTTGAGGCATTATGAGCCGGCATGATCCTCCAGCGTAGGGAGACTCACGTCAACAACCAACCAACCAATTTCTTTCTTTGTTTATTTTTATGTGTATGTGATGGTAATAGTGTAGGGTGCTACTATTTAGCCCCCCTCCCCTCACAAACCCACATGTCAAATCAAGAATGTTAAATTTTCAATGTAGCTTTTTTCATCACATATGTCAAATCAAGAGGGCTATATAGATAATCAAGGGGGCTATATAGAATTACCCAATAGTTTATTGAGACATAGGAGTCTAGTGTAATAGGCATTATTGACCTTTCGCCAAGAACCACGCACATATAGATATAGAACGACAAAGATTTATAGTTCAACAATATCTAGTGTTCTAGGTGTCCCGTGTCCCACAAGGTTATGAGTTTAAGTCTCGTGGTGGATAAAAAATGTATATTTAGGATTAAGTTTAAGGGGTGTGTATTCTGTCCGTTTAAGAAAAAATAGATATGGGTGTGCTCGGTACGTAACTTTTTAAAGCTGGTAGTTTTTTATTTTGAAATAAAAAACTATAAATCTTGTTTGGATGAAAAAACTGGATTTTTTTTAAACAAAAACCTCTAAAACAACAAGGCTCTTGAGTTTAAAATTTTCTAAATACTCTCTATAACTGTTTACAATTTCTCCTTTTTATGAATTTTATTTTACTTATCAGCTATTTTACCAAATACATATACAAATAAAAGATATAACTTTAGCTTAAGCCACTAGCTATTGGCTATGAGCTTCTAGCTTTTGTGCCCTAGGCGGAAGCAACTGTTGGTGCAGTGTAAGGCTACCCGTACCACCCAAGCCGAAGGGCTCAGGTTAGGCTTCGGCTCACCCGGATTCCTTCAGGAACACCGGTACTACCCTCTCAACCCGAGAGGTCCCGGCTCCCCACACCCACATCTACCCGATTACTTTTCTTTTTTTTATTTTTTGGTTGTGTAATAAGAAGAGTAAGGAAAGAGAAAATATTTAAGTTGTTTGTGTTATGTGCTAATTGAGTTTTGAACAAGAGAGAGAAAAAAAGGTAATGTAATAGCTAATATGATATTTGAGTTAAGTTCAGTTACGGTCTAATAGGCAAGTTGGCTTACGTTTAGTTTGAGAACACTAGTCATGGTCTAATAGGCAAGTGTCACCAGCTTTCACCGGTTATCACTTTTCCTCTCCAACAGCAATCCGTTTTCAAAAATCTGTTTATAGTGCTGGTCCGACCAATTTGGGAAGATTTTGACCTATTCATTTTCAAACGGTGTAGCGAAGATAAGATAACCGAACGTGTTAAAAGGCGGTTCTCGGTTCAATCGGCCCGATCCGCAGGTCCGGTCCCATATTGAAAACCATCTCGCATTTGCTAATTCCAGGATGGCGCCTTCACTTTGCTTTGTACATTGGTTTTGAGCTGTCTTCCATGATGTGCTGGAAACGTTTGTTATGACATTTCGAACGTTAGCTAAACACTTGCACCAAGACTCAAACACCTTGGCTCACATATTTCAAGCCTACGCTCAATGGAAACAGTTATGTAATGGAAAACAGCTTCACGCGCAGCTTATCACCTATGGATACCCATCATCGACTTATCTTACCAATCACCTTTTGCTCATGTATGGAAGATGTGGCCAACTCGGTTACGCCCAAAGGCTGTTCGATGAAATGCCTCAGCGAAACTTGGTTTCTTGGACTGCTATGATATCTGGGTTATCCCAGAATTCGGAGTTCTTAAAAGCAGTTACCACGTTTTGTCGTATGTGGGTTTCCGGGGAAAGCCCTAATCAATTTGCGTTTTCCAGTGTGATTCAAGCTTGCTCGTCTCTCAAATCAATACAAATTGGGAAGCAAATCCATTGTCTTGCTCTTAAAGTTGGTTTTAGTTATGAGCTGTTTGTGGGTAGTAACTTAGCCGACATGTATTCCAAGTGTGGGTCGATAGTTGAGGCTTGTATGGTATTTGAGGAGATGCCGTCTAAGGATGAAGTTTCATGGAATTCAATTATTGATGGTTATGCAAAGAATGGTTATAATGAAGAAGCATTGACGGCTTTTAGAAAGATGCTCACTGAAGATGTTACAGTTGACCAACATCTACTTTGCAGTGCACTTTGTGCTTGTGGGGCTTTCAAAGCATTTAACATTGTCACATGTCTTCATACGTTTGTTATAAAATTAGGATTCGAACAATATCTTTCTGTTAGCAACGCACTTATAGATATGTACTGTAAACTAGGAGACATGGATAGCGGATCAAGATTGCTTGAAACTGATTCTAGAGGTGCAAATATTGTTTCTTATACTTCTTTAATAAATGGGTATGTTGAAGCTGATCAAATCGAGAAGGCATTGACTATTTTTGTTGAGTTGAAGAGACGAAAAATTGAACCTAATGAATTTACCTTTTCTAGCTTATTTAAGGCCTGTGCTAATCAAGCCACACTCGAACACGGAACTCAGCTTCATGCTTTAGTGTTCAAATACAATCTTGATCAAGACCCTTTCGTTTCATCTATCGTTGTTGATATGTACGGGAAATGTGGTTTGATTGATCATTCGATCCAAGCGTTTGAAAAAATTTCTAAAGCCAATGAGTATGCATGGAATTCATTGATGGGTGTCTTTGCTCACCATGGTTTAGGAAACGAAGCAGTAGATTTATTTAATAAGATGCTGATACAGAACCTTAAACCAAATGCAGTAACGTTTATCAATCTTTTGAATGCATGCAGCCATTCAGGATTACTAAATGAAGGATTAAGCTACTTCAATTCCATGGAAAGAGTTTATGGCATAGAACCCAGATCAGAACATTATTCTTGTGTTATTGACTTGTTGGGCCGATCTGGGCGGCTTGAAGAAGCTGAAATCTTCATTAAAAACATGCCATTTGAGCCAAATGCTTATGCTTGGTGTTCTCTTCTTGCAGCATGCAGAAAATATGGTGACAAAGCAAGGGGAGAGCTTGCAGCTGAAACTCTTATAAGACTTGAGCCTGAAAATAGTGGAGCTCATATATTACTTTCAAATATTTATGCAAAAGAACAACAATGGGAGGATGTAAGGAGTGTTAGAAAGATGATGAAGGATGGAAATTTGAAGAAACTTCCTGGTTTAAGTTGGGTTGATGTTGATAATAAAGTTCATGTTTTTGGAGCTGAAGATTGGTGTCATCCACATAAGAAAGAAATCGATTTGAAGCTTGATAGTCTTTTGGAAAAGATACTTGAAGCTGGTTATGTTCCTGATACTGAGTCAATCCCACTCGATTTGGATAATACAATGAAGGTGAAGGTTCTTCATCATCATAGTGAGAGAATAGCTATAGCATATGCACTTATACGTATGCCAATTGGGAAACCAATTATTGTGAAGAAAAACATTAGAGTTTGTGTTGATTGCCATTCTGCCATCAAGTTGATCTCCAAGGTTGAGGAGAGACAGATTATTCTCAGAGATAATAGCAGGTTTCATCACTTTGTGGATGGATCATGTTCTTGCAAGGACTTTTGGTAAGTCTTTCTTAAGATGATTAAACATCATTTGAAGTGTAGATGATTCTTATAGTAATTGAGAATGTTTGTTTTAAGAGCATGTGGTTGATTACATAAAATTGGGAATCCTTGATACTGGCCTAAATGGTTGGTTTTAGAAATCCATACCTTGGCTATTGCACTGTTTTATCAAACTCATACACATAGTGATTCCTTACTGCAAGGTAAACGCCATCTAAAATTAACAATCTTAGTAGGTAGCATCCTTGGTATCCTTCAAGGTCAAGATAGTTTTTAATGTCTCTTATATAGCTTTATTGTTGAATATAAACAATAATATTCTTGATCTAAGATGTTTATCAGGGGTTGGGCCTCCTATGAGAGAGATCTTTGTCTGTAACCATCAGAAGTTGTGATGCTAGTTTAGGAATCAAGAAAGCATAAACCGTTAAATGATTGTGTATTCTCTCATTCTCCTTTTCTCTTACTTGTAGCACCTTATTTAGTGAATGAACGGAGAAACTCGTTTCTCATAGTCTTATTTTGAGTGTCGGTGCATCAATTCTCAATATAAGTCATTCGCATCTTGTACGAAATAATGTCTATTTGTAGGAGTATTCAAATATTTTCAATACCAGTGAACTGTTCCACTTTTGAGGCAAGTAGAACTGTTTTATTCATTTCCTTGGTTCACTTAACAATACGATAAATAAACCGAGTTTTGTAAAGAGAAAACTATCTATACTATGATAATTTGATTTGGAGTTTTAAGACCTCTCATGATTCCCAAACTGCCTTCCCTCCTAAATATCTCCGTCTCCACCAATAAACCATTTGTTTGGAGTTTCACCATCACTAGTTTCTACTAGGGGTGTCCAACGATATGAAACAAAATCGTACCAGTGCTGAAATTTGGCGACTATTAAAAGCGAATACCAAACCGTGTAGTGTCAGTTCAGTACTAGGACAAAACTAGTATGGATTCAAACTAGTCTAAATTGCAGCAAAA
This sequence comes from Drosophyllum lusitanicum, assembly GCA_032274825.1. NCBI lineage: Eukaryota > Viridiplantae > Streptophyta > Magnoliopsida > Caryophyllales > Drosophyllaceae > Drosophyllum > Drosophyllum lusitanicum. The sequence continues at coordinate 9,552 of JAUEJL010078254.1, forward strand.
CAATGTTTTAACCAATATAAGATGGTATGAACGCAGACCGTACCATTACTGTCCCAAACTGAAACAGAATTATTGCTACAATTGGTACAGAGTAAAGTACAATGTAACCCGGTACCGGTATGGGACAGTATTGTTCGACAATATCATGGTTTTGTCCTGAATTCGGCACAACCCTGGTTTTTTACAGAAATCGTGCTTGGTTCTCTGTAATTCCGAATTGCAGCTATTAGTGATCATCTTTGCTGACCAAAGAGGATGATGGGCATGATGCTCAATTCAGGGAAAGTTAATTGTTATTCCTTTGTTCACATACAAACACACACACACAGATTTTCTACAAAGCCACAAGGGTGCTGACAATTAACTTATACACTTCGAGGTTGTGATCACTGCTTTGTCCTCTCTTCATTGTACACATAATTTATATGAATGGTTACTATTTTCTAAACTCGCTAACCTTCCTTGCAGGTTAAATCTAAAATGGCTACTGATTTTTGTTTTTTATTGTGTTAAGCTGGGACATCTTACGGTTGTATCAATTTTGGTTGCATTTGATTACAAAATTTAGTCATCTTTGTTCAAGATCACATATTTATTTTGTTGTAATCTTGCTAGAGATTATATATATATGTCTATGAATTTAGGTATGAAGAGGAGAGAATAAAAGATGCATTTCTGGTGTTTGATGTTTCCTGTTCTGTTTTTGAGATCTTCTAACCCTAATTTTCATCAATCATCCTCTAAATCATCTGATTGGCTTCAGTTGTTGAGATATCCAGACAGAAGCCTTCATGAGTTCATGGTGTAAGCTTTTCTCATAACATATCAAGAACATTAAATGGTAAATAACGTTTTTCATTTGTCTTTGAAGAGCGCTTAGGTAAGGTAACTACAATGCTCATTGTCTTGTCAACTCAACTTGTGTCATGAGTAGCAGCACTACATTCACTCTCAAGTGGTGGGATGGATTGAGTTTTGGATCCACCAATGGTTCACAAATTCATAATTGTTTTGTTTGTACCCATTGGTGTCAAGGAATCCCACCATGATTTTTGGAGCTCCTGGCCATCCATCAATTGCAGCTGTACATTGTGTTTTCGATTCTGATTCCGATTCCGATTCCAATTCCAGTGACAACAACTTTATGTTAATTAGTCTTTTTGGGTTTATAAGCTTGAGGAAATCATTTTGCCATTTATAGAACTAGCTACAGGGAAGCATCTGTCCGTACACTGTCTTCTCTTCAAGATTTGAGATGGTTGATGGGCTATTTAAACCTGTGGCAATTAATAAAAATGAAGGAATGATCAGGTTTAATTAAATTGAGTCCAAGATTTTAGAATTTTGATTGTTTCTAAGTTTTAATGTTTTTATTGATTTCATGCAACTGTGAAAGATTTCTATCGAACTACTCCTAATAAGCTTTAGCTGAAGCCTCAGAATATAATAATTTCCGGGGATGGTGCTAGCAAGTCTCAGTTTAACCAGGTGCTGAGTAAGTGAATATTCGGCTGGAGAAATGGGATTTAAAGTTTATGGTGATTGTGATGCAGAAACTCATCGCATCAAGTATTCCCAATTCCAATGTTCCCTCAGCTTTCTCTGATTCTTTTTAATATTATGATTTGGAAAAACAAAAGCCAACAAAAACGGAATTGTTTTTTTGGTTTCAGGAACAATCGTTGACAATGAAGTCTGTTATCTGAAGAGCATTGGTTTTTACTTGGGTGCGCACATTGGACCAATTGTGAGTATTGTTAAAGCTTGTAATATAAATAGTTTGTGACTAAAAAATAATATTGTGTCTGGATTACATACATGGTTTTTTAGGGGACTAAACATTACCATGTACTTCTCGATCAGATTGGTTTGCCAGCTGATGAGTTACGAGAGCTCATTCGTTCATTATGCTATGTGTAGCTCGTTTATCTAAACAAACCACTCATAAACTTGCACTGTAAGAACTATAACAGCTCGCCAAGTGTTGGGTCCATGACAGATAGTTGTTTAGTGATTGATTTGGGGATTATGATATGTAGGCTTACAACAACCCTATAAATAAACCAAGGGGGTGTTTGAAATTGCTTATTATAATTAACTTGGTTTAGATAAGCAATAAAAAACACCTCATCTTCTGTATGATAATGCATATGGTTTAAGGCTTTTGTTACCAACATTTTTTTTCATTAATTTACTATTGGTTGGCCTAACAAGACTTAATTTTCATGTATAAAATTTTTTATGCTTGAATGCTACATCTGCTATTTACCATATCCATAAAGGTTTAAAAGATAAAAAGTTCTTTTTTGTAATGACTAAAAACCATCTACTCTTGCAACAGAAATAACAAAAATAACAAAAATATGAATCAATTCAATGTGAGTTTTGCTTGTTATCATTGGGCCAAATCTCACTTGGTATATGAATTGCTCATCTAATCAATGTCTAATTTTCCCTAAATCTTCTTAAAAAGTATTGGATAATCTTTGTATACTAACTGCTTGGAGATGGAGTAGTACCTACAGGTATATGTCATGAACCAAATTCTTTCGTGATTTATAATTATTTAATATCTTTTTATAAATATTTAATATTTACCATTTTTTAAAACTAACATGTGTATCACATAGACGTCTAATCTAGTATGATAACAAATCATTATAAACATTTATATTTTTACAAATACATCAGATGAAGGAATAAGGGCCGGTACCACAATATTGTGGGTTCTAGTCCCGTAGCGGACAAAATAGTGTAGAATTAGGTTTAGGTTTAGGGAGTGTGTATGTTTTGTCGTTCAAAAAAATTATATTTTTAGATACATAGATAATAAAACAAAGATAAACAATTATATAGAGGTATAACATAAATGATAGGATTTATGTTTTTAGTAGCAAGGCAGCACCTATGAGGCTATGATAGGTGCTTTCACATTTACAAATATTTTAAATGATGGGTAAGTTAGTCATTGAATCATTTACTCATTTAAGTGTTTGTTGTTGAGTAATATCCCACATCGGACGGAAAGTGGAGTAGCCCAGGACCCTTATTAAGCAGATTACAAAGTCACTTTATGTAAGTTTGTGGGGCTCCAACTCAAAACCAATTGGTTATGAGAGGAGTAGCCCAGGACCCTTATTAAGCAGATTACAAAGTCACTTTCCGTCCGATGTGGGACATTACTCAACACGCCCCCTCACGTGTGGCGTTCTTTTTTTTTTCCGCCCAACACGTGGATATTTATGGGTTACGTGGAGTCCGTGTGGTCTTTGACCAACCACGGGTGAACCTTGCTCTGATACCATGTAAGTTTGTGGGGTTCCAACTCAAAACCAGTTGGTTATGAGAGGAGTAGCCCAAGACTCTTATTAAGCAGATTACAAAGTCACTTTCCGTCCGATGTAGGACATTACTCAACAGCGTTCAAGATGTTTATTAACTAAACATTCACTACCACAAAGAAAGTAGCATTATAAACAAACTCATGATTTAATCAACTCATAAGATTACTTAAATATACCAAATCATGTCTGCATCGGATAGATAAACTGTTCCAAATGATTCGGGTTACAAACACAAATAAATGAGAATCACAAAGAACTACATGTTCTCTTAAATAGATAAACTAGCCTGGCATAGAGAACAACATCCTTAGACAAAGAATAATTATGAATCAGTATCGTATGATGAGCTTTGTAGGGGCCGGACTTGATTGTGCCTCCGTGCTTCATCCGGTATATATGTTTAATGATTAAAGACATCAATTTCTACTCTATGTTATTAAAGAAAAAGCTAGCTAGTGATTCGTAATAACCCTAAAAAAATATGATGTCTGCTGAAAGCATAAAAGAAAATAAGATATTACAGTCCGGGGCATAAGATGCTTATTTTTTATAAGATGTTAATTTAATTTGTTGCTTTTAACAAATTTAGAAGGAGAGTGTAGTTATAAATAACACATAGCTTTATACAAATTTAAAATCAATTTACCAATTAAGTTTGAAATACCACATCATGTTTTTGTTTGATTATATAATTAAATTTTGGTTTCTAGTTTAATCCACTTAGTTTACTAATATTTGGAATATTAACTTATTGCATTTTAGTAATCTAGAAGGGGTTCATGCGAGAATCTTTAGTTTTACGAGAAGTGGAAGAAGTTTTTTAGATCTTACGATCAATTAATCTATGGCTAAGATCTATTGTGACATTTTGGTAAATTAAAGAAAATTAAATAAATTATTTGAAGGGTAAATTTGACATTTTAATCTCAATACATCTCCCTTTTTTAGCCATTTATCTCTCCTTATTAATACCATACATATCTATGGATTTGAAAATAAGAAAAAACCCTAGGAATGCTTTTTATCTCTTTCCTGCAAATTTGATTTTAATGACATTTCCATGGCAAATTTGTTTTTCTCTTCTCCTGAAGTTTCAATCTTACTTGATTCTCTCCCTATTTCACTCACCCTCACCATGTCATTGCAGTGTCACTCTCCAAAAGGATTGAACGTAGATCTATCATCACCAGCATCCCGATCTTGATCGACCTCCTACCAAAACTCCACCGCCGTTCGCCGTCCCTGCGATCCTATTTGATTTAGTAATCCTAGAACAAAGAGCCGTCATTGCCTTGATTGACCTAAAAAATCGTCTGCCTCTGCGTAGCTTTTCTTAGAAACAATCGCCAACCTCTTTCTCAGATTCCATAGCTACCAATACTCGCTGCCAACCTGTTTGCACTAACAAAGGTTTAGAAGTTACTAATTTCCAGGGTGTTATTTATTTGTAGAAAATCATTACCCATCTTGACAAATGTTCACCATCAATCAAGATCTCCACCTGTTGCCGTCATTCGAGATATGCAATCATTGTTGTCGTTGCTTGCTTTGTTGCTCTTGTTTGGGATTTTCGTTTTGGGTGTTCACCCAACTCTCAATTATCCTTTTTAATTGGGTTGCTGTTTAAGATGTTCATGTCTAATTATAGGGTTTAATTTAGTGTTTAATGTTTAGTACTTTTTTGTTTTGTTTTATATTTATTCATATGTTTAGTACTTCTGTGATTTTAGGGTTTAACTTTTTGATTTTCTTATTTCATTGGTTGTTTATATGTTAGTACCTATTCTTATGTCTTTTGTTTTGTTCGGTGTTCATTAATAAACAATAACTACAACATAAAAGTTATGTTCATTCTCGATTAATTTATACATGTTTACTAGTGAACACAGTGTAGTAATTATTACAAAAATAACAAAAAAACGTTTCATTATTGAACATAGTGCAGCGAAAGGTAGAAAAATAACAAGGTAAACAAAAAAAATGCTTATACGTACCATGTGTACGCTAGTGAACACCGGCATACCCTAGTGAAACAACAAAATAAAAGGAAAAAAAATTATAGTTCATTAGCGAACAAAGTGTAATGAACACGGTATTTAATGATAACTCGTAAATCTTTAATGAACCCCGAAAATTAATAATGTACCGGTAAATTATTTCTAATTTATTTTTTTATTAAAAATTTAGTAGGGAGAAATAAATTGAAAAGAGCATAGATTTGGTTTACCATAATGTCCTTTTGAATAAAAAAATATAATTAATCTAGACTACTAGATCAAAGACAAATAAGAGGCTAGGATATCCTCTTGCACTTCTTGCATAAACCCTTCTGTGGTAATCTAAGAGTAATATAAAAGTGTCAAAAACCATTAAAACTTAGGGGGTGTTTGTTTCATGGTATTTGGTGGAATTTGGAGGGATTTGCATTTCAAATCCCACCAAATAACATGTTTGGTTGGCAAAGTAAGGAAGCATTTCAAATTCATGGATTTCATTGAAATCCCATAAATAAGGGATTTTGAAATACTAGCCCCCCTTGGTATTCTGAAATCCCATGAACGAGGGATTTCCACCGGCGACCGTCTCCGGCGATATTTCGATTTTTCGACTCCGTCTTCAGTCCCTCCGCCGTCGCCGTTCGCCTTCCCTGTCGACGTAGACGTCGCCGTCCGCCTTCCCTGTCGACGTCGCCTT
>JAUEJL010078265.1:0-15586 GCA_032274825.1 Drosophyllum lusitanicum
TAAGGGAGGAACTACGCATATTGCACCCAAATGATCCTAATATTGTAGTGTTAAAGCACAATGTGTGGCGTGTGAGGGGTCTTATTCATGTAATGATATGTGTTATAGAGCTTATTTTACACGCTTTGTAAGAAGAAGAAAAAACTATAATGTTTTCTTTAATGTGGTATACTTAATGCCCATAAATTTCATTAGAATTAGCAAACAGACGACAATTTTTACAAACTTTGCCAGGACACAAAATTTCACACTTTCTTTCTCTATCCTTATAATCCTCAAGAGCTTTCATGAAACTAGACAAAAAACGTGGTATCTTGTACATCCATGTATTACGATCCATCATAAATTAAAAAAAAACTATATAATTAATATGATGCATGTATTATGAGGCAAAGGGTGGTCTATCCTATCCCACTTTTTGAATACATTGTCTCATATGTGAACATGTACTAATTGATTAAGTATTTAAGAAAAAATCTGCAACATTTCCCCTTAACTCCCCAAGTTTGTCTATAAAAATGCAAACTTGTAGGAGTAAAGAGAAATGTACTGTTTTTTCTTAAATACCGAATCTGTTAATACGCATTCACATCCTAAATGAGACAAAACATTCAAAAAGCAGTCCCAAATGGGGGCAATCCGAAATTAACGTCTATTAGATTAATTGCAGACGGGTATGCATACTAAAGGCTATGTCGAATCCTATGTTTGCCAAATAATTGACAACCCATACTAAGATAATGCAATTATATATGTATATTTATATGTGTGTGTATTTGTATAAACTAGATAAATATTGTTGTAAAAACTAAGACAATTGGAATTAGATAAACATACCTTAATATTTTCAATGTAACCAAGCAACGTAATCAAATTAGATTGCTCACAAAGATACCTACAATATATAACAAAAAACAAAAATTATCAAAATGAATGAAACATCAAATAACAAAAAAAAAATATGAATACTTATATTATATATATATATATATATATATATATATTACCTTTAAATATTTAATCAAATGGACAACATATGTAGAATTTGACAAGAATTTAATAGATAAAACTTAAAATTTAGGAAGAAATTTAAGGTTTTTTCGGATGGGGTATTAATGGTGGTAGATACAGTGATTTAATGTAAAAAGAAGATGAAGTAGGAAGACGATGAACACAAGGGCAGGAGCAACCATAAATAGTGGGTTTCAGCCCCGGTTTTTTATAAACAATCGGGGTTAAAAGTTTAAAACTTTCACACCCGGTTTAATGTTAAAAAACCGGGGTTGAATCCCATAATATTAATTCCGTCCCACCTACATACCCCTTTTCAGTCCTCGTTCTTCACTAAGCAAAGGGGGTTAAAAAATTTAAAACTTTCAGACATGGTGTTTTATTAGAAAACAGGGTTCAATCTTGCTACACTAATTTTTACCAGGAAGCACAACTTTTAGCCGCGGTTTTTTGGTTTTTTTACTATAACCTGGTTTGAATGGGAGGGACTGAAAGTCATTTTTGTAGTAGTGTTTTATGAGTAATTGTACACAACTTCTTTGATCTATCAATAAAGCAAGAAAGGCCGACTGTAGGAGCAATCACTAAATGTACTTCTTTGTGAATCTTTGCCGAATGTAAGAAAAAGAATATGCATGAAAACTTTCCTTTCTAACTCTTTCAAAGCTCAGTGATATCTGTACAAACAGGTCACCTTTTTTATTAGTAAGGCAAGAACATGATTTGATGGAAGCGCGACTAGCCACGGTTTGATGGAAGTGTGACTTTTAGTCAGTTACCTAAAGTACCCTTTGCCTAATGACAATATTGTAGTATGCAAAAGTATTTTGTAATACCGAAAATCTTAAGCCATTTTTTTCAATCACTGCGGAAGCGTTCACTAATTCATTTAAACAAACACCCACAATTACAAGGCACAGTTTTCAGAATACAACATCCACTTGTGTTACAAAAGATTTATATAAACACGGCTCGTTTCTATTCAAAACACAATATCAGAACGTTGGTCAAATTTCCCTTCCCACAAACACAGCTAAACAGTTGTATGCACCAAACCTGTAAAAAGCATCAACTCAGGGGAATTAGCACAAAGCTAAGTGAATGGAAGCTACAAACGAACAGTCATCAACATCAAGCACAAGTAATCAACATCTGATCACACATACAGATCTCACACAGATCATACAAACAGATCTTCACAATGATCTCACAAGCCACACAATTCTCACACACCTAGAGGACCGGCGGTTCTGCAAAACCTGCAACCGATGCGGGCCAAAGCAAAGGTTTAGCGATAGCTATTTGCTACTTGGTACAGTTAAACCCCTTCCATTGCAACAAATGCATCAGAAGATCAAGAACTGTGCAACCAATAGCTGATAAGCCCAGCCCAATAACACACGTTAGCTGACCTCCACAACCATGTACGCATACCATTAACCATACGTACATGTCACACCGCGTGCACATACCATTAACCATGTACACAGGTTCACAACACACAAAGAGATCTCAAACATCAATCAACATATGACTATCAACAAATATTAGACTAATTAGCCACATTGCTTGAATGTTTTGAACTTCTGAATGATTAGATGCTAACAAGATGTGAATCTTGGTTTAGCAACATTACTTGAATGTTTTGAACTTCTAATGATTAGATGCTAACAGGATATGAATCTTGGTTTGAGTTTATCCATCCAATTTTTGGGCTGTTTAGTTGCAATTTTGCTGACTTGATAAATGTATAACGGGGGTTGTTCAAATGGTGCTCAAATAGCATAAATACATTTAAAATTGATAGTTCAAATCATGTTATTCATGTTCATAACATGGGTGGTGTGAAATCTGTGAAGTTCTTGGTTTCCAATTTGTTGATATGTTAAAGGTTTAATTGGGATTGCTCGAATACCGTTGAGAGCATGTTCGCACAGTTGAGATTGGTGGTTTAAAACTCGTGATCCATTCCTATAATATTGTTAGTGTGAAATCTCTTATGTCTCATGTTAGTTCAATGATTCAAATCCGTCAAGAATGCATGATTTATCTAAGTTCAACTTCATTTCTTGGGATCTTCTATATAAACACATGGATTTAAAATTGATTGATGTCCTTGAACTAGTTGGGTATGATAGCATGTTTACTTGGATGGTTGTTGAAATGGATGAGTAGGGAGGTATCTTGGTTTGTGGTTGCCATTACTTGTCATGATTAAGATTGATTTTGTTCACTTTTCAACTTTCGCTATTGCTCACTTTTTAATTCAAATTGTTAATTTGTGTTTGGATTCAATTTTTCTTCTTAAGAAATAGCATTTGTCTGGTTACCACATTGAAATGGTTTTGGAAAGGGGAAACAAAGAAGTTTACTATGGCTACCACGGCCATCGGTTATCACCACCACACATGAACACGACAATTGAAATGTCATCATCATGACTCTTTAGGCTTGTGCTTTAATGTATTTGACGTGGACAATGACGTGAGCATGCGTGAGCATGATAGACTACGACATATTCTCATTATTTTAATGATGTTTATTGTTTTTAAGAGCGTAAATGAGGTCTACATTTGGTTTACCACGGGGGATAGAGTGATTACACTTGGAGGCTACAACTCAACTTAACTTCATTATTTTGGGCTCGGTCTTGGTACCTTATCTTCCATCAGGGGAGTTGTTCGGTTCCAATCTTTCATCCTTTTTCTTTTCCATTGCATATTAATGTTTATGAGCATTGAACATTGAGGACAACATTCATCATTAAGTGTGCGATAGGGGTATGAAATTTTTGGGTTCTTTTTGTTTGTCGTTTAGTTATTTTACAGAAATCAAGTTTAGGGTATCTTTTTGGGCAATTTTTTTCAAAATTCTCAAATGTTACTATTGTTGCATGATTGAATTCATATGATTGGACGAGTATGTTGAGTATTTCTTGATGAATGTTAGAAGTTGTATACTTGAGAAAAAGAAAAGTAACTGAATTTAAAGATTTAATTTGCCCAATTTGTAAAGGTTTTACGCAAAAACAAAAAGTAATAGAATCATGCATTTTTTAACTTTCAAAGAATAAGTGAAATTTAGTTTCCATTGCATGTGTAATATTTGTGGCTTTTTACTCCTTTTCCCTAAATCCACACTTTAAATAGAAAGGTCCAAGATTTCCATACTTGATGTTAATTCACCCTTAGTGAGAAAACTTTTTGAACTTAATAATTAGGCATTCCTGACTCCTAATAGATATAGGGTGAGAGGCGATGGTTTACTTACAAAAAGGAAAAAAAAGATATTATTAGAGTTTATTTTCACTTGTAAAAGCTCTTGTGGCTGTGCACAAAAATGATATAAGTCCAAGGCTGTTAGATCCCAAACAAGCCCCCATGTATATTATAATAAGTGAGTTTCTCACAAGCCTTCTATATTAGAGCCCGTTGTCTTTGGATGCTTATTAGTTTTATGCTTGTCACGAGAGCAATTTTGATGTGAAATAAACGGGCATCGTCTACAAGATCCCTTGAGTTAGGGGGGTTTTCTCCATGGAGTTTATTAGCTTAAAGTATGTTTTTATTGATTATCATTAGAAACCGAGGTCTTAGTAGGTTTAAAGTGTGGCTACAATGATTTTCATAGGGGTTAAAAGTTTAAAAGAAAAAAAAGTTAGCAAACACAAATATTTGCATGACCCGTTTGAAATCTAAACTTTGCATGATAGTGATTTCGTTTAAATCTTACGTAGAGGCAAATTGTGATTCAAAAATTATGATTTGTATTTATTGGTTTGTCATGGAAATGAATTATTCTTTTGTTTTACAAATGAATTGTTTGTTAGAAAGCAGCCAAAGTCATGATTTTCAAGAGTTGCAAGTATAGTGTACATATCTTCCAACTTTGCTTGTGTTAAATTGCTCTACTTCAATATTCTCGTCCTTTGATCATCTTCTTTCATTGCAACTTGGTGGCATAATCTAATATGTAAATGTGTATTTGCATTGAAATTGGCTATTTAAGAGATCTTATTTTTAGATTTTGCTTGAGGACAAGCAAAGCTTAAGTGTGGGATATTTGATATGTTCTATTTATATTCTTGATATATATCCTTCCATTTAAGCCAAGTTAAGTAGCAAAAGTTATTAATCTAAGATACTTGATTACTTAATTTTGGTAAGCGCTCAGGGCCTTGAACTTAACCCTGTCATAGCCTGCTCACTACCTCGTCACCACCATGACAGTTGCCACCCTCTCTAAATGGTGAAAAAGAAAAAAAATAGGAAAAGAGCTACAGATTTTTGTTCAAGAACCCTAGAGAGAGAGGCAAGAGGCGATTTTGGGGCAACAATAGGCGATTTTGAAGAGAAAATCAAGAACATTTGAAGATTACTTCACCATTTCATCTATTAATCTTCAAGATCATCATCTCCATCTCCATCTCCATTTTCATCTTGTTCTTAGTTTGGTATCTCTAACTTTTGTAAACTCTTGAATCATGAGTCTAGACATGAAATTGTTTTGGATTTGTGATTTATTAGTTACTATGAGCTAAATTTACTTTGTGTTTGCTTAGATTTGAAGAACCCTAATTTGTAGTTGGATGGATCTAGGGTTTTTGATGAAATAGTAAACTAGGGTTTTTGACTTTTCTTAACTTGGTTGGATATTGTTGTGTTGATATTGATTATTGGTTTAGTTTGGTTTGGGAATGATTCTAGCTTGGATTTTGAATCAAAACATCATGTTTGGAATTGTTTATGCACTAATGTTTCTTAAACACTTGTGACAACCATTATTTGAACTAAATAGGTTGTAGCACCCTGATTTTCGGTCCAAATTTAAACTTTTCAAAACTTACTTTTTACATCATGATTTTTATAAAAACCTTTAACTAAAAGCGGAAGCATTATAATTCAATCACAGTATTTTTACAAAATTCAGTACATAGTTTAACAATAAATTTCATGTTTGTATATGACCCGCAATGCTTTTGGTGTTACCATAGTCAATCTCATGACCATTAATAGACCAACAGGAAATCCAAGATTACCAATAGCTAACACAAGCCAAAGCAATGCCCAAGGCATCTACCCATGAAACAAAGGCCTTTATTCTACCTGCGGATACAAAACACATTATACACCGAGTTAGATATACACATAGCTAGTGAGTACAACCAAAGACTTTTATCTTTCAAAACCAAGTCTTCATCTTTGAAAACACATGTTTGGCAATATACATGCTATAAAGAATTCACATAAAAGCACATAAGGATGTAGGTCTATCTATGGAGCCACAATATCTCCACGTGGTATCTAGCGACGGTCAACACGTGCCCACATGAGGGATAACCACATCTCCCCGTTAAGGTGGGGGAGCACAAAGCATTCCACCATACAACGGTTATTAGGTGTGAATGACCTGTTCCCCAAGTCCACTCATGTATACACTGGTTCGGTTCGCTCGTCAGCCTCTTGAACCGCACGTCCATAATGGATACTATCATCCCCCTCCACCAATTGCAACATCCCTCAACTATACCACACACGTATCACATGGTTCGGTTCACCGCAGCCTCTTGAACCACACACACGCCCAAAGTAGTTAGAAACACAATTGGATGTGCAATTGAAACCATACTAGTCCGGACTAAAACTCATACCACAAGGCTCACATAAAGCACATGCCATAAAGGCCAAGTAACTTAAGCACTTAAGCTTATCAATAAACAATTAGGTGTCGCATAACTCATAACTCTTGAGCATAAATGTTCAACAAACAACATCATATTAGGCATCTCAATGCCCATAACACAATCTAAGTGTAAACATAATTCATTAACTCAAAACCATATATATGAGTTATTGCAAGATCATAGCTCACTTCTAGATGGAGTGTCATACATAAACAATATAGCAAGTACCACTATGTCAATAACTTAGACCTCCTCCTAAGCAGAGTATTGGTCTCATTTTGATTTCCATAATGGTGTTTATCGATATAAAAGATTAAACAAGTTCCACATCCTTTTCAATAAGTTTCATAAACCATTTGCCAAACATAAAAACAACACAATTTATGATGACTCATAATCTTTTACAGAAGCTAGGTATCCACATGGTGTATTCACCTGATGAAGTGATGAGGATCACTTCCTAACAAAGCCAAAGCTCAAACACTTGATCAATAGTCCTAAAATCACAAAACATAATGCCACCTTGCATAACTTAACCGAAAACAAAATTTCTTAAGTGTATAAGCTCAATTTTATGCTTAGACACTCTTTCGGGTCTTAAAAGACTCCATTTTAACCTTTCATAATCATAAGAATCAATCCCCAATTAATTACATGGTCAAAAGAGGTCAAAACGTACTTTTTGGAGGTTTCAGGGTAGCTTGCGCCGCAGGAAAATCTCTGGAAAATGGCCCTTTGCAGATCAGCGGCCTTGCGCCTTGAGCCATCGTAAGCAGTAACATTTTGCTGTTTCTAATGCTGATTTCGACCCAAAACCAAATATTTTCAACCAAAACTCAATTGCAACAATCAAATGACTCATACATATTTCAAAACCACTTTAACATCACCATTTAACTTCACTTTGATTAACCAAACCCTAATTTCACCATTAAAACCAAAAAAGACCCATTTACTAACATTTTTAACTCAAAACATAAATAGGTTGCAAAATACATGATATATGGCTACAATCAATGACAAATCAAAGTTAGAACCTTCTTGGGATAACAAAGCATACCTGACAAACTTCAATTTCAAGAATCCAATGCTTCCATGATCATCTTTTAACTCATAATACTCTATTTTGAGTATAGAATCAAGCTTGCACCTTTAGTTCTTCAAGGATTCATCATAATCACCTCAACCTCACCCCTTCTTCTTCTTCTCCTCGATGGTTCTTCCCCGGCCAAAGACTCAAATGAGTCAAAATATCTAGACTCTTCCCTTTTTATAACCTATTTTCATGTATAGCCCCTCTAGTTTCAAACTTGACACGTTTAACCCTTAAAGTTTCACCTAATTTACACATATAAAAATTTACTCATAACATTTACATTACCAATATTTGAAGCTTTAGTCAGTTGTACTTTGTGCAATATTATTTTTACTTTATGGTCAAATGTCATTAAATAACTAAAATTACCCTTAAAACAATATATTCCAATTTATCTGCGATATACCATAAACTCTCTTACAAATATGAAACACAATTTTCTTTTGTACAATATACACACCTATTTAACTAATAATGATGACATTTAAAATTCGGAATATTACATAGGTTGAAGTCAAGTTTTAACTTGGGGTTTTTTTTATCTAATAACACTTGTTACAAGCAAATCACTGTTGACCAATTCTTGTTTTTGTTTGGCATGAGTATTTATGGTTATTTGGGGTTATGATTCTAACACATATATTGACCAATACTATGTGTTAGGTGTTTATAATCACAAGTAATCACTAGTACTCATATTTCAATCGATTAAATTAGTTGAATACCATATGGGCTATTTATATTGTTTAATTTGGGAATTCTTCTTGATGTCAATGCTGACCAACACTTGATATTGGGGGTTAGTACCATTACCATAGTTGTAGTTTTCCTAACCAAAGAGGCTTTGCACCTTATGGTTCCATTTATCATCCATTTCACGTCTAGATCATTGAACTAAAAATTAGGGGGATTCTTTCAAAGCAAACACTCTTTACACATCGTATCTCTAATTTCGTCAATTGCTTGCTCTCTCGTTTAGTCATTGCGTAGTTTTTGCTTTTATTTCCAGCAATATTTTTATAAAATCCAAATCATATTTTTGAAAGACTAAGAATTAACTAATATCATAGTATTGAAGTTTAACAACCGTTCCCTGAGATCGACAACCCATTCTTATATTAGCTATAATAACAAACAACTGGTACACTGCCATGTTGTGACTCGCATCACCCTCAAACCGTGGCTCTGATACCAAGTTGTAATGCCTTAAATTATAAAACTGATATTTATATATAAAATACCATTACAATATTCAAATATGTATGTTCAAAGAAAATCAGAAGCGCACATTGTCAAAACCATATTCGTTTCAAAAGACATTTGTACACAAACAGTACTGAAACTTAATATATTATAAGAAACAAGGCGTTAAGCTTTTTCAAAAGATTTATGAAGAGCTTTGCCTTGCCTTTGTTGCATCCTGCAAAATATTTAAAATAGTATCAAATAAGCTACGAGAGCATACTAAGTATGCCAAACTATTAATCATATAAGCAAACGTATAAGATCACATAAAGATATCACACGTATAACATGAAAGTTACGCCGCCCTCTAGTTCTAGACCCAGGGAAGCAATCATAGGTCACAGTACTATACCACATTTGAGCCCTACTACACATAATAGTATACTATTCAACACATATGATTTATACATGTATTATATTCAAGTATGATAACACACATGCTGTAATATGAAGAATAGTCTAGTTAACTCACCTTATAAACAGTTTATGTAAATAACAGCGTACATGACTTGACAAGGTATCCAATCACCTCCTATACATCTAAATAACAAAACATTACAAACTGCACATACTACTTTGCTACAAGGGCCTACACAGGTTGTGTATGGGTCTACACGGGCCATGTACCTTGTACACTACATGACCACACATGGATACATGGTCTGGCACCGCCCTAGGTCACTACACGGGCCGTGTACCTCTACACGTGCCGTGTACCTCTACACGGGCCGTGTCCATATGCACGGGCTAAGCTACACGGGCCGTGTAGTTACCGACTCAGTAGACTATTTAATTAGGAATTTGAACCTTGGGTGTTACATGGTGACCTATTGATGGTTATTATATGTGTTCTATAAATAGTAAAAAAGTTATTACTACAAGGAAGTTTTCCTACTTGGTAATGTTATTGCTACAAGAAGTAAATTCTAATATTAGTGCAAAATTCATCAAATGCTCCGGAAGAGCTGTAATAAATTGCTATGAGGAAAAACTTTAAAATTCATGCCGTGTCACTTTTTTTTCGCATCCTCTATATTACACAATGATTATTGAAATTGCATCATATGTGTTCTTAGACTGGAAATTTATTGACCTTCATTATTTTATTGATTGATAATTGGGCATGACCGGTAGACCATCCTGAGTCTGATGTGAAAATTGCAACCAAAACTTTCTTCAATGTAGTGTTTATGTATATTCTGTTTGCTCGAATGGAAGTTAATTTATGATCTATCACTATATATAAAATAGGGACAATCCCTTAATTTTCTAAAAAGGTGCAATGATATATATGAAGGCGTATATGCCCACCTTATGGACCATTTAGAGTTTAAACCGTGCATCCTCTAAATAGTTATCAAAGGAGCAAACCTGAAGTTTGTGAGATTAGTGGCTTAAGTAATAATATTGTGAACTCATTGGTCCAGAATATCATATTCATATTTGACAAATTACTTCCCATGTGTTTAGTTATTATTTGAATATGTGTTAAACGCTTTATGTTTTATGTTCATACACAATTTGCTTTTGTTGAAACGTTTGCCAAGCGCCTTCAGTTTAGTGCAATATTTCAGTGTTGAACACCATATGTATTATGTTCACACATAAATTGTGTTTGTTGAATTGCTTACCATGTGCCTTCAGTTGATTGCAATATTATACTATTTAATACCGTATGCTTATGTTCACACATAAATTGCTTTTGTTGAAATGTTTACCATGAGGAAACCTTGTAGTTTCTATTTGGGCTCATGCTATTTTACATGTTGATACTAAATAACATCAAACCAATAAGTTATAATGATACCTCCCCAT
This sequence comes from Drosophyllum lusitanicum, assembly GCA_032274825.1. Lineage (NCBI taxonomy): Eukaryota > Viridiplantae > Streptophyta > Magnoliopsida > Caryophyllales > Drosophyllaceae > Drosophyllum > Drosophyllum lusitanicum. The sequence goes on from JAUEJL010078265.1 coordinate 10,851, forward strand.
TATAATTAGTTTTTGGTCAGGAACCAAATATTTTCAATATAAGTTTTGTTTTACTCCACCACAATGTACAAAGACGGGACTTCAAAATAATCTTAAGAATATGCATTGGGCATGAATCTCCATCCATCCATACATATTTAAATCCATAAATAGGAGTTTTGAAATGACTTGATTTTGGTTATTTTGAATCAGATATCCTAACATTTAGGGAAGAGGATAAACAACTATAGTTGAATTGATATGAAATGAATTATTGGTCTGCATACTAAATAATATGAACTAGAAGTTTTGAAAATAATTCATTTGCTAGATTTGTAAAAGCCTGGCATATTTACCAACCTTAAGAGTGTGATTAGATCACATATTCAGCTACTAATGCTCGGGTAAGATATTTATCATAGAAGGATAATTGTTAATAAGAGTCTATGGCTTGCTTGAAGTGAGGTAGACAAATCAATTCCAAAAAATATATGTATAAATCTATTCCTCGAAAGCAATGAATTAAGATGGTCAATTGAGGATGTAAAGGCCCCCAAGGGAATCTCCTTAAGAGATACTAGACATGAAGGTTCAAAGAACCTTAGGTACCTGAAAATAATGAGATCTCAACAAGTATATCATGTCTAGAATAGAATGGAATCAAAATAAACTCGATGTCGACGACACTTTTGTATATAATATAACGCTAAATATTATGATTGATAATGAGGATCTTGAAAGTATATCAGTCCACAAGTGCAGAGATAGAAATTATTGGCCAAAATAGAAAGATGTAAGGAAATGATGAAAATCTAAGTCCCTCATGATGCGATATGAATTGGGACATGAAGAGTATATACACTTAATGGTGTAAGAAACCGGTCTTTGTGGCAAAATGAATTGAGAAATAAAATTATGAGACAAAGAATGAATTGTGGCACAGGGTTTCACAATGACCTGAAATTGATAAATTCTTGTGTGATGGTGGTAACTATATATTATATCTTATCGTCTAGCAATGTGAAAACTACTTGATTTGCGTATAGTATAGAGCTTGATTGATTGATAATGAGAAGCCTTAAAAGATATAAAGTGTTTAAGCATATATGTTACTATCTAAAACAACCGAACCATATAAGAAAAGTTCTCAGGAATACTATTAGCTCAAATTAAAGTTGTTATATGGACCAAAACAATATGAACGTATATGGTATAGTGTAACATCCTCAAATGGACCTCGTCGTTTACACGCTTGGTAAGTACGAATCTTGAATTTAATAATGAATAAAAGAATTTTATCTAATTAATTTAAGATGGAATTATTATGAAAATAGTTAAGAAATGAGGTTATAAAAATACAAATAAAATTAATAAAATATTAAAAGGTTTTAAATATATCCCCGTTAGTTGTTATATAGACCAAATATATCCCCGTTAGTTGAAACAGGTAAACGAGTGTTGAATTATAAGTTGAAAAGGGGAACAAAATACCACTTGTGGATATTATTGAACCAAAGTAGGTTTTTCCCTTATTTTCATACACATACACACAAATACACAAACTAACACACACTTCATCTTTGTTCTTGACACTTGAAAGAGAAATCAATAGGAGAGATCATTCAAGCTTCAATTCTAGCAACTGATTCAAGAATTAAATCAATTCCTAATCCTTTCTTCATCATCTTCATTCCACTTGTAAGTATTCTTCCTCCATCTACTTCATTTTTGAAGTTTTTAGGTTGAAATGGGTTAAAACCCAAAATAGCAACAAGAACTGGATTCTAATGTTCTAATATGTTCCTAAATCATATGTAAGTAGTTTTAGATCAAATTCATGGACTACAGTGTTAGTTTTGATTGAATTTAGAGATTTTGTTCAAATAGATCAAAATTAGTGAATTTGATCCCAAATCTTGCATTGTTTGTTAGAATTGGTAAATTGTATGTTTTCATACTCATATTGGTACCTCATATGTTATACAAACACTGAAAGTTTATTAGAAACAATTGGGTTGAGTTTTGATTTAAAATGGACAGAACATGGAATGGAAATTCGACACCTGTCTGCAACTGCCATGCTTATGGGTGCAAGGGTTTCCCTTGTGATGCAAGTAGTCTTCCTTACGGGCGCAAGCAAGAAGGCTTGCGGCTGCAAGGTGGTGTTGTCCAGTGACATCAAGCAGTTTTGTTGTTTTCTTTGTATTAATGTATGGAAGTTTGATTAGGTCAATAAAATGGATTAAGCTCAATTGGTAATGTCCTTTGTGGCATGAAAGGTTATATGTTCTAGCCTTGGGGTAGGCATATAACAACAACCTACTCTGGGGGAAGCCCAGAGGGAAGGGTTGGGGTGTATTGGTCTGCAGGCCTGACAGCTGTCGTCGCCGGGTGGTCGGTGTCGTGTGTCGCCGGGTGGTCGGTGTCGTGTGTCGCCGGGTGCGGTCGGTGTGTCGGCGCATTGCGGGGCCCGGTCCGGCGCATCGCGGGGCGCAGTCTGTTACATGTTAGACTGATTGGAACTAGAATTTCAGCAAAAAATTGAATCTTGGATGATCTCTTCTTGATTCTTCTTCAATGTTCACAAGAGAAAAGAAAGAAGTAAGAAGTATGTGACTGTGTTAGAACATGTACATGTGTGGTTGTATTAGAACTCGTCTCTAATATATCCACAATTGGTATATTGTTCCCCTTTTCAACTTACAACTCGTCTCTCATTTACCCGTTTCAACTAACGGGGATATTTTTGAAATCCCTCGTTTAAAACCGTTTGATATTTTATCATTATTATCCATTTTTATTATTATTTTAATAATCTCATTTCTTTATTATTTTCACAATTTATATCAATAACTAGAATATATATATTTTATTTAATTTATTTAAATAATCTACGTACCACGTTCGCGCACCTTTAGGCCCAATTCGAGGATGTTACACTTGCACATGAGGGTATTTTGGTCTTTTTCTACACTATCCTTGTTTCCGAATAGCCTTGTATCTCTTTGCTTTTTAATTAAATTTTTTTATCACTTCTAATTATATTTAATGTCTTATTTAATAAGCAAAAATATGCAATTAAGATTGTAAATATATTTTTAACCAAAATATAATTTTAGTTAATTCTTAAACAAACCTAAATCATAATCAAGAATCAGATTGAACAAACTTAAACCATAATCAAATCAAAATTGAACAAACAGCCTTGGTATTGATCTACAGATGAGATTGGTAAATCTGGAACAAATTATTCAAAGAAACAACCTATAATCACAAACTTAAATCTGCATTTGTATAATTTAAACTTGAACAAACTTAAACCATAATCAAGAATCAAATTGGAAGTCAAATTGGTGAACAAGAACACATTAATAAAAAAATATAATCACACAATATTGCTTCTCAAATATAGTTAATAGCAACTTCAGATAACAAATTATAAACTTGTGTTTATTTGTGTTTATCTATACTCATAAACGCTCAAATTAATTTAAAATGAAAAACCTGCTCTTCAATCTCCAATCACACAAAGGTGGTTCAGATCTGAGTGGTGGAGGTGGTGTCTGTGACTCCAAGGTCGGCTGTGGCTGGGACTCCATGGTTGGCGACGACTGTGACTCAAGCGATGGTGATGATGACGATTCAGATATGAGCGATGGTGGTTCAAATCTGAGCGATGGTGGTGATGACGGTGATGGTGCTTCAGATCTGAGCGACGGCGACACCTTCACACACGCAAACAAATAATGATAGGGGTGGTTATGGCGATGGTGATGGCGGTGGTGCATAAATCGAAAACCATTGTTGGCGATGGTGCTTAGATCTAGAATCGATAATAGCGATGGTGGTTGTGGCGGTGGAGAGATTGAAGGGAACCATGGTGGCGGTGGCGGCGGCGTTGAAGGTGACCACGGTGACAGTAGTGGCGGCGATGGTAGAACCAAAGGCGGTGGTAGATTGATGGTGATGGTGAGTCTACAAAACCTCAAAATGTGTTTATGTGAGCGACGCAGTGCAGAGATAGAGTAAATAATGATTTAGGGTTGGTAATGTTTGGTAACATTAATAACAGTCAAAATGACCAAATTACCCTCATGTGCAAGGCACATGTGGGCTTTTAACGGAAGATTTTAATGTTAGTTAGTGTAAAGGACCGAAAGTGAAACAAAATGATAACCATAGTGACTATTTTCATAATTTTTAAAGTTGAAGAACCAAAAGTGAAAATCAGTGACCACCACATGGACCATTTTTGTAATTAACTCTTTAAAAATATATAAATACCATTTAAATAAAAATTATCAAGATAATATAATAATCTATTTTCATACTCATATGCTTTGATAATTATGTGGTCTATCTTTTGATAATTATGTTATCTATCTTATGATAAAAATAATCTATTTTAAGCATGATTTAAAAAACTATTTTATAAAAAATATCTTCGTAACTGAAAAAAAATCTGAATTATTATATATTTTTTCTTTATTCAAAATTTAAACATTAGCTAATAAATTTTATCTCTAAGAATAATATGCTTTATGAGAATTTAAATTTGATATTTAACAATTACTGTAACACCCGGCTTGCAATTACCATATTTTAGCAAAAATTTGCGTTTTTAATCAAACGTGAACTTAATCACGATCAATTAACATTAAACAGCGGAAATATTTACACCCAACTTTGTTTCAGTATCTGGTGTTACTTACAATAACCGACCATAATGTATTTATTACAACATAAGTGTTCCACCA
>JAUEJL010078276.1:0-15586 GCA_032274825.1 Drosophyllum lusitanicum
TTCAATTGCAGTTGCCTCGCTTGTCACAATCGAACATAAGAATACTTTAATTTGATCTTAAATGAACAAAGATATAATGGTCTTTACACCTGAGATTATCAGACATCAGTTTGTAAGGGGCACTAAATTTGTAGACATGAGGTTCTCATTGAGAACTTTCATCGAACATGTTGAGTTGTTGACACTTCTCAACATCGTAAAGCCCCTCATTAAGCTATATTTGAAGTACCAAGAGCACATAACACCATAAAAATACGATTTGATATCTATCTCTAACATAGTGGTATTTGTAAATACAAAGGAGATACATTTAAACCTTTTAATTATCTAATCATATAATGATACGCTTTTTATCTAATATACCATTATTTTCCTCAAATGCTAAATTGCTAGATAGAAATTGAAACCACGCTTGTCTTCATATTCGAAATTGGAACACTTGTTGATAAAGAATAGTTAAAGTCGACATAGTTGGGTTCATTTTCAACCCCGTAATTGGTAAAACAACAATTTTTAATAGAAATCTCCCCAAAACCCTAGTTTATGAAAAAATTGTTGAATGTTTGAGTTGTTGGTGTTGATTATGCAAGTACAAATGCTACAATGAGATAACTACTTACCTGATTTGCAGATAAATCAAAGAAAACCCAAAGGAAGGTGCCATGAAGTCACGAGTACTGTCTGCGTCAAGATTAGGAATAGAGAAATGAAAACTTGAAAATAAAGAAAGATGATGGGGGCGAAAATGAAGATGGAGAAGATGAGATTATAAAGATCACGTTGACCTATTTTTTGTTTGAATGGAAAACTGCAAAAGGTAATGGGATAGTAGGGGGAGAAAGTGGTTTGGAAGCAGGGGAATTAGAAATGGAGAACGTAGGAGGACACGTGGCAGGAAAGAGGGAAGCGGGAAAATTAGAAAATGGGTTAACAGGAGATAGACACGTGTCAGGATAGTTATTCTTTTATTAGAATAGGAGGATTGTATACATATTATAACTACAAAAACATTATAAAATTTAAAATCTAAAAATAATTTTTCTTTCTTATTAGGTTTTTTAAATTTTTTGTTTTGTTTTTATTTAGTTGTTTAAATTTATTTGTTTTAAAATCTTAAAAACAAAGTATAGAAAAGAAGAAATTGAATTTCAACTACAAGTAGATCTCCAAGAATGAATTTGTAGTTGATTCTCCTAATCCATCTAGACCCAAACTTAAATAGCTACCAAAATCTACATAATCTGTTTAGCAGATAAGCCTAGAGACATTCTGAAATACTACAATTACACTCTAGAGAATATTGTGAAGTCAAAACAACTGTGTGTTCAATACGTTAAGAAGTTCGAATCTCATGGTTAGTAGACTGAAGAGTGTTCCTTGCTATTCATCTTATACATCATTGTGTTCAGCATCAGCCCGAGTTTGATGATCTGAGAAACTTATTTTCTTTGGTTTATTATTATTTGATATAACTTATGTGTTGATGATTGTTACCTGTAGGGGAGCACAAGTCTTTAGGACCCACAGGTATGTAGTTTTTCTCAATATAAATTATTTTTATGCATGCTTGTAGGGAAAGTAATTCTAGAAAATTTTCATAAAAATATTTTTTTCCTTATTCTAGTTTCATTATAGAAAATCCAAAAACATTGAATAATTACAAAATCCATGAAAAGTTACAAAAATGGTTTTTTGTTTTCTATCACTTCGTGTTTACTGTTTTTAAGCAGCTTCGTACTCCTATGGTTTAGTCAGAACCGGACAGACCAACCTAAAGAGCTACCTATTTCATAGAAATAAGATAGTGTCCATCATTATGGAAAGTTATTGAAGAAGAAGTTAAAAACTTTTGAAAGTCTGAGTGTTGAGAATGAGATAGGATCAAAAGATACCATAAGATCCTTCTCAAGTTGTATCAAATATATGGGTAGCCACATCTACTACTGGTCTTCATATGTCGACTATCGATATTAAAGAAGAGACCATGAACCCAGTGATGCAATGCACTAACCCAATCCAGCTACTCAATTATCTCTTAAAGATAATTGTTTCAAATTTACACGAAGATTTTTCACATATGCTATTAAGAGTAAACGAAGTGGGCTGTATTGCCTGTAGGGATGTAAATGAGCCGAGTTACTCGCGAGCTATTCGAGCTCGGATCGTTAAAAGCTCGAAACGAGCCGAACCTTAACGAGCTCGAGCTTATATTAAAGCTCATTTAATAAACGAGCCGAGCTCGAGCTCCAAAGAGTGGGCTTGCGAGCTTAAACGAGCCTAAACGAGCTCCATATATAATATAATTTATATTTTATATTTTACTTTTTAATAATTTTTTATAATGCCTGTATTTATGGAATCATCTGCCTGTATTTATGATAATGCCTGTATTTATGATAATGCCGGAACATCTTGAGTAATATCTTTATGATATTTACAATGATAGGTGAAAATTCTACGAGTGCTAACATCATGCCAACATTGAACATAGGTCACTCGGTTTATTTAAAACATGTGTTAACAGGTAATCTATGTGATCCCAGTGTTATAACGGATACGTTAACTCTCATATAATTCTGATTAATTCATACCAAAATCAAGCTGAATGCAATTTACAAATGCATGATGATCATGATAAAACCTGACCATCATGAGGGAGAGAATCAAGTTTAAGGAAGATAATTAACTTGATTGTGAGAAAATACAAGAGAACTAGTTGAATCTTACTAAGTTGAAGTTGAAGATATGCAGTTGAAGATATGATAATTCATATGTGAGGGAAATATCAAGTTAAGGGGAACTAATATATCAAATGCAAATGTTTTAAAATTTGAGTCATTTCTTACATATTAAGGAGATGAGATTCTTATTCATGAAAAGACAAAACAAGAACGGCTAAAAAAATTTCAAATAGATGAAGACATATGTTTACAAAAGTGAGGGGGAGCAATGTTCAAAAAAATTAGATTTTAGTGTTAAAGATCTTGAGTTACTTTCGAGGGGGAGCAAGAAATTTCAAAGGTGTTCGAAACAGTGAATCCAACCCTCGAGCAACATCTATACGTGATCAAGAGATATTATTCTCGTGTAATGCTCAAGATTGTTCCCGTGAAGTAAAAGGAGATGATTATAGTTGCAAACTCTGATAAACCCAATGCTTCTACTGCAAACTCTGATCATCAAGAACAAGTCTTTGAAGATCTCTTGAAGAATCAAACTTCAAAAAACAATCTCCTAAACATTGAATGCAGAAAGAAAAAAAAGTCTCCGCATACTCTAAACAGGGAGATTGTTCGATGCTTAAATGGATTATTTTCGTTATTATGCTTAATTGTAAATTGAACACAAATGGTGGGTATGTTAGGTATCTAAAAGTTGTGTTCAATACATTTTAGTAAAATTTTTGATTTCATACGACAATAGTCATAGTTTATAGCGGTTATTGTAAATACCCAAGAGGTATAGATACAAGTTTGTAAACCTAAACTCAATAAGCAATTCCAAATTCACATCACGTTAGTTTCAAGTTCTCAGGTCTCTCTTTATCGACAAACCTAAAACCGAGTTCATCATTTTTTGATTGTTTTAATTCTTGATTGATAATTATTACCATGAACCAACAACACACATCCCATTATAAAAAGTATACATTCCCCACCATAATCATCCACTAGTGATACCATCTTCATCCTTTTATCTAATTGCTTATAATTAGCTATAAATATATCTATCGCATTTATTCCTCTGGTTACTTTTCAAGAATAATAATAATTGTCCACATGATAATATGACTTTTAATCCCGTAATAATTTATAATCGACATTAAGGAACAAACAACACATAATCTATCAATTTATTTGCATCATCTAAATAAAGACCAAAAGAAAATTCTAACAAGTCATTTCACTCGAAGCACTCATTGAATCATCAAAACCTAGTATTTTACACCTTCCCTTCATATATTTCGGCTTCATTCACAAGACAACATTTTCGGTAATTAGATAAAAATATATATAGAAAAAAGTTGAACCAGGATTCAATTTCATGTCAAGATGAAAAACATACCATAACTGTGGTGGTTGAAATATAAAAAATTAAAATTTTATTGAAAAAGAGAGAAGCCAATCCTACCTGCAACATATTTCTCAACCACGCTAATATCATGTCTTTTCATTCCTGCAACTGTTTTTACGGCATCATTGTTAACCAACCCTAACACCGCTTATCGCAGGGAAGTCTAGAAGTTGGTATCATCCAACCTGGACGTCTCAAAAAAACACAGTCAAGCTACAAAAGACTATAACGGGACTTGAACCCACATGACCTATAAAACACTTTCCAACACCTTAATACCACTAGGCTACAAGAACTTTGGTATGTACAACAGGTTGGTCACGTAAGATGTTCTCAAAGGGTCGCACACATGGGTTACTATCTTAATTCTATTTTCTACAATCCAACATGAACATGACCTCTAAACCCTAACCTATTTATTGTCATATTCCGTTCTTGCTTGTGTTGTGTGGAAATGTCACCCCTACTTGAAAGAAAATCATCAATGAAAATACCATATCAAAGATGCTAGTTTTATATACAGGTAATCAAAGAAGCTGTTCGAATCAGCAATCTCCAAACATTGGAAAACAAATACTCACCTCATGTTGTTAATCACGAAAAGCAGATAAAACAATATCAAGATTAAACACGCAAAACGAATAATGCATTTCTTCCCTTAATATCAGCAATATACCTATTCTTATATTTTTTAAAGACATCTTCTACGACGCAAAATCAAAACCGTAACAGAAATGGATACCAGTTTAGGTTCAGATAGGCACGTAACGCTTCAGAACCTGCTTTCCCGTCACCGCCAACCCAACCGCTATTCCACCGATAGCTCCGGCAACAGCCGCCGATCTAGGTCCCGACGCCGCTCGATATAAAGCTCCAGTCCCTAAGCCAGCCACAACGCTGTTAATAATATCATCCGTATCCCTAACCGCAACCATCCCGCTCTCGATACCTGCATACAACAGTCCGATCACACCTGCGCGGTTTCCGATGGTCCGACCGGCATGACCTGAAGCATTAAGGATCCGATTGACTCTAAGCTTCGTTGTATCTCCGGCTTCAAAAGCATCGACTCCCGTAACAAAACCTTTTCCGGCACCGACTACGGCGCCGCCAAGGTAACCGATGCCGGTGTAGTAAGTGAGGTTTTCTCCCCAGGAACGGCGTTGCGCGACGGATTCTTCTTGGAAGAGGTATTCGGGGGAGGTGGGGAGTTTATATAGGCTTTGTGAGGGAAGTTGGAGGTCTTGGTAAGGGTTGTATAAACGGCGGTTTTGGTGGTGGTCGTTTTCATTGTGATCTGAAGATCTTTGGTGGTGAGACATGGTGGAATTAGGGTTTAGGGTTTTGATTACGGTGAGAATCAGAACCCCAAGGATGCTTTGGGGGTAGGGGGTTTTGGACTTCTGGTCTTCACGAGTTATTTCGGTTTAAAGTATGTTTTGAGCTTTTCTTGAAGATATATTAATATGGAAAATACTTGCGATTCTACAATAACCATTTTTGTTCAGAATGAACTCAAAAATTAAGTGAACTACAATTGTTTGGTTTATCTCTCAAATCTTTTGATGTACACCGTTCACTTGTGTTGGTTTTATTTGCTTTGCCACTTATCCAGCAAACATATTTAGTTTTTTTCCCCATATAAATAATAAATAAACAAACAAACATGTTTATCCATTAAAAAATGTTTAAAGTTGTGTAATACCCGTTTTACTAAGGGTTTATTTTAGAGAATAGTAACCAAGTTTGAAAACTTTTTTACCAAGGTCATTCACGGCAATTTCACAATGTGAAATAAATGGGTAAGTGACCTTGGTGTAACAGTTTTCAAACTTGATTACTATTCTGTGAATTTTCCCCTTTTACTAATTTTAACTTTCCAAGATTATCAAAAGTAAGAAACTAATAATATGTTGAGTTAAGAGTAACTATGATTACTTTTAAAGTTAAGGGACTACAATTGTATGAAGGAAAGGGTATTTAAGTTCATTTAGGGCACAAAACCCTAGGTGGTAATGATTCAGCCGAAATCTCAATCAAAGAAAACTGTGTAGGTACTGTGTGTGGACCGAGACTAGAAACAAGGGAAAGCTTGATAATCTTAGCACCAAGTCAATTCATTTGTGAAGGAAAAGTATCGAGTAAGTTTCTTTGTAACATTGTGATCATCCCTATAATTATTTCATTTTAATTGGTTCTATATTGAGGGATTTATGGAAGGTTTTGGGGCTATTCTAATGAGTTTGAAACTGATGTCATAGATGGAGTTTTGAATCATTAAATCTTGATAAAATTTCAATTAACCTATAGGGGTTTGCATTTAAGGTGTTTGGGATCTAATACAATTGGAATTATGTGATTTGATTAAAGTTTAAATGATTTGGATTTACAAAAGATTGGCAGTATGTTTTTGAATCGTGAAAGTTCTTAAGAGTAGGAATTGTAATTCTGAGATAAGCCTTAAATCACAAATTGGTGGCACAACCATAGTTAATCGTAAATTGAGTTGGCCTGAATCGAAAACCATGAAACGTAAATTAGTCGGGAAGCGAATCGAAATTCCCAATTGAAAATCATTATGCAATTTAGAATAGTAATTTAAGGGTTGAGTCCCTTAGGGGATTCCCCAAAGCTCAGATCGCAAATCAACCGAAGGTTGAATCGAAATGGGACTGATCGCAAGCTGTGGTCACCAAATCAGAAAATGTACAACATTGAAAATGGGATCGTGAATCATCACATGATTAAATCGAAATCTCATATACGAACAAATTGTAAATCTAAGATTGTAAAACCATAGTGTTTTTTAATCACAAATTGGGGATTGTTGAGCAATCGCAAATCCGGACCTTGGGTGCAATCATAAAATGCATAAATAAATGAAAGATCACAAATTGTGAATAAGACTACAATCACAGATTGTATTTATGATGGAATCGTAAAATCCAACAAATGATGGGTTGGGACTAGAACCAATAACATGTTCGTAAATATAGGGAATTATAACCCAGGACGAGGTTTGATATTGTGGAAACCTTTGTTGTAGGTGACGGCTAGTAGACTTTAACTTCTGAATATTTACACTTAATCATTGTTTCCTTTTGTGTTGCTGTAACTCACTAACTTACTCTTTATATTAGTGTGTAATGTACATGTGTTGTCTGTGTGAAAGTGTAACTAGTGTGATGATATGTAAAGTGAAGGGTTGCGTTATATTGTGGTGAAAGTGTAACTCGGGCACAGTTAGACAGGTGAAATCTTTGGTACGACTTGGATAGTCAAGTGTGACCCAAAGTGTGAAATCATCGTCAGTACACTACTTCGGTAATATGCGAATATATGTGGTCATGGATGATACTGTGTTGAATACATGCCTATTGTGGTGTGTAAGTTACAAGTTATATTGTGGTGAAAGCGTAACTCGGGAACTTACATTTTGCGATTATCTTGCCCAATGATTTTTTCAGAAACTACAACATTTTTAACTATTTTAACGTTTTCCAACTAGCTTCTTGAGAGAATGAATTTAAACACTTATATTAAGTTTTCTGACAACTTTAAAGTAGGAACCACAACTTTTCGGCAAATTCTACATATGAACAGACATTTAAGGTTTTTTTCCGGTTATCATTATGTTTTTATTATGTTTATTGACAAAATTTATATCAGGGCATGAGCTTTGGAAAATGAGGGTACATAAACCAAAAGGATTTTACGAATCTTAATGCACATAAATGCTAACCTCCATTTATTATTATAACTTAACTCTTCTTTACAACATAAGAGACTATTAACTTTTTGTAACTTGTTAATAAGAGGAATTATTGTGACTTTCATGAGCCGTATCATTTGTTTGCAAAATTCTAATACAAAAGATCACATTCTTGTAGGCTACCCTTTCGCGGTTAACTTGCTGAGCAACCTTCTCGATTGGACGAGTCTTGTTCCCTATTCTTTCTGCTCAATTGAATCTCCTTTGGAGGTTGGAATTCATTACGGGTTTAAGGGGGAAAAGTTGTATGCATTCATGGTGATAACTTTTACATTATGTTGGATTGTTTGAAAATTTAGGAACTCTAAAGTTTGTCCATCAAGTAAAGAGGCACCCTCCAATTTGTTTAGCTTTATTCAAAGTCATGCCTTTTTTGGTTAAATTCATGGGGAAACTTAGGAAAGAAAATACATTGGGTCAATTGGTGTTGCAATCCCTTGATGGCGATTTATTTGTAATATTGTTTTTCGTTTTTTTTCTTGTTTGTATCTCCTAGTATACTACTAGTTGTTTTCACTATTCATGTTCCTTTATTTTTTTTAAATGTCTTTAAAATTAGTTGTTTTTATGACAAAATCCTTAAGCCTTGCATATTTTGAAAAAAAAATTAGGTAATTTAGTTTGTTAATAGTAAAATATTTTAACAAAAAGATTTATTCAAATCATTTAATAGATAAATTTTTTGCAGTTATTTATGTGAACACATAAACAAATTTGATTAGATTAAAACATTGAATTTTCATTATCCAATTTATGATACTATTTTATTTTGAGAATCAGTTTTCGATAATGGCGTCATAACATACCATTTTTAAGTGATTTAGTTTGTTAACACTAAAATATTTTAACAGAAAGATTTATTAAACTCATTTAATAGATACACTTTTTTTTAATTATTTATGTAAACACGTAGACTAATTTGATTAAATTTTCAGTACCTTCTTTCTTTGGTATTTTTGTTTTCTATCATGGAGTTTGATGGAGATAATCACGATTTAAGCTAGTACGATTCATATATAACAGTTTTTTGTTTTTGTTTTTCTTCACGTATACATTTGCTAAAAAACCGATCTTCTTCATTGTTTAGTTTCAATTATGAAGAATAAAAAACAGTTTTCATTAGCATCAAAAAGAACTTCAACAGAATAGTTTTCAAAAAAAAAACAACAAAACACGGTTCACTACAACTACAGACGACAAACATTTTCAACAGTTAGCAATACAATTGCAAATGATGGAAGAACTCCACAAATGTTTTAAAGTGGTATATCTAATGTACATTTTATATTAATTCATAAACTTATTTCATAGTTATATGCTATTTGTTTTATATTTTATTATATGTTTTGTTAAACATAATTAAAAATGTTTGTCGTTTATTCGTATCCACCATAAAAAAGCAAGATTAGTGGAGAATGTAAATAATGCTCGTGACGTTCGTTATTGCAATAATTTTTGTATACTTTAAAATTGTTTTACTATACATGTTAATAATGTTTAATATTAGAAACATTTAAAATTTACTTTAATAAACCTCAGTGTTTATAGACGGGATATTAAGCTAGTATAATTAAATCAATTAGATAAAGGGCTAATCTGAATTTGTCCAACATGGAAATTTTCATGGTTTTACACCTTCATGGATATTAAAAGAAACTAAAATTACACCCAAGTCTTTAAGGAGACAAAGCAAAAGGCAATATCCACCAAATTAAGCGAAAAACCAACAGAAGGAGCTAAAAACTTGCACCAAAAATCCCAATTAATGAAAATCTTTGAAGCTCGGTTTGAAAGCCTAAGAGCATAAATACGCTGCATTGCAGGAAAAACATTCTCTCCATGAAACCGTAATACTATAAAATTTGATTTTTATTAATTAACATGACTGTTCGTAGCTGAAAAAACAAAATTACGGTTGGTTTTATACGATTATTTAAAGGTTAAATAGCAATGCAGCCAAATTGGCACGGTAATGCCACGCATCCTTTGATCTAATTAAGATTTCAAAATTTAAATCCCAAACTTAAACATTTGACATCAAAATTTCATGTTTTCAGCACTCTTGTGATCTAATTAAGATTCCAACAACTGTCATTAAATAAAAGTACTAAAAATAATCACTTAAGGTTTTAAGCAACATAATAACTCAAACCATTTTTCAAAAGACACCATGAACAATTTATCTATTGCTTTGATGCTACGTATAAGATGGTGAGATTTAAACCCAAACACCTTCGAATCTTCCCATCAATAACAAGAAGGGTGAGGTCGAGAGGACCGACTATAGAGTTGGTTGACCCAAATAAGCATGTATCCCGCTTCACTTTTCGACATTTAACATAACACTTTAACCCAAATAATCAATGTTTTGCCTTTTATCTAAAGTCAGTTTGGATTAAACTATGTATATTTGTAGAAATTACGTTTACTCAAATCAAATTTGAACAAACTACCAAGCTTGAAACTCGAGTCTGGTCTTGAACTAGAATTTGAGTTGGTTTTCAAATTTAGCAAAAAATATCGACCCGATTAAACCAAATAAAAGAAATCAATGAACCCGGAAATTGACTCTATTAAAATGGCTTGACCCTACTCAAGTTTGTTTATCCTGTCTTGTTAATCTTTTTTAAGTTTTTTAAATTCAGTGAACTAAAAATCTTTTTTAAATCAGGTTGAAACTCATCATTCTCTTAAATCTTATGTAAGCTTGTTGTTAAAATACAAAAGTTTCTTTTAAGCTTAGTCCATTATAGTTTAGCCAAACTTATATGTTGCACAAATAGTGTTTTCTAAACTTGTTAGAGGGTCATGCTTGAATCTGGATTATCGTTTATGTCCTAGAAAAAGTCAAGCATGGTAGCAATTTTATACAAGATATCATGACAAATCATCAACGTAGCATCCGTATGGATTCTAATAAATCACCTTTAATCATGTCATGTTTACTCGTTGCGATTAAGCACTTTTCCTAGTTAAGCATTATTGTCAACTATATGTGAAATGAAGCCAAGTGTATGAATGTTCGAGAGAAATAGTTAGTTTGAGTTCTCACAGAATGGTCAATATCCCCTTGGCCTTGGTCTTTCTTGATTATGACTTGTCCGGTCACTTTCCCTCTAAAAAATTTATAGGTGAGGAGGGTCCACCTAGACACGTAACCATTTTTGGGTTGATAACAGGTGGGGCCATGTGGGTATGTAAGTGTGAATATCTTCAAACAATTTGAGGGTGTTTTGTAATTTTACAAAGTTAAGGGCAGAAAAAGCAATAATTTCACAACTTTGGTGGCGTTATGACAAATTCTCTAAAAGTAAGCCCAATAAAAAATTAATGTTGATAGAATACAAAGAAAATGCATTGAATTTTGTTGATAAATGCATCTATACGTGTCATCAAAGCAGTAAAAGCATTCCCGAGGAAATCTCTCTCTCTCTCTCTCACACACACACACACAGAGACACATACACTTTCTCTCTCTAAGAAAGTCTTGAACGGAGCAGGCATTTGCTGGCCAAGAACGGAAGTTCAAGAACTCGAGGGTTTTTATGTATTTGTTTTCTTTTACATTTTACTGATCGGTAAGCAGTTTGCGGATTGTTTCTAATCTGAAACTTTCAGTTTGAAACAAATTGTAGAACTAAAACTTGGGACTTTTTTTAAAAATTTATCTTGAACCAGCGGTAGATTATATTCATATTATTAATACCAGTTTGTTATATGGAGTGATGAGAAGAAAACCCAAATTGATTTGAGAGGCTGAGAAGGGTTGCCTCAGATCCATGGAACCCAGATTTCACGTGTTGAAAAATTGAATGAAAAAAAGTCTTTTGCTCTGTGAGTTCTCGGGTTTGTTTGGGTTCTTTTTCTAAATAATTATTTCTTTCTTGATGTTTATTTTTGATTTAATTGTTTTGTTATTATAGGTAGATTCTAGAGAACCCTAATTTCTTGTGTTATTGAAATTCATCTGAATGATCATCAGATCCAGTAGTTGTAACCGACGGATCTGTTGACCAAATTCTGATTCTCTATCGATTTATTATTATTATTTTGATAAACCTTGTTCTTAATTAAAAAAAAAAGGATTTCATCCTATTAGTGTCATTGACGGTTTATGAAGTAAAATTGGCGATCAAGTTTAAGGGGTTCGTGTAAAATTTGGGGGTTATGTTGGTGTAATTAGAAAAAGAGGGGTTATAATGGAAGAAATGCCTCCTTCGGTTTCGGTTACATTTAGTTTAACTAATCCGATTTCTGAGAACACTGCGCTTGCAAATCATGTCGATTTCACCCGAGTGAAGCTACTTACCGAAACCGCAACCTTGTTATCTGATCCTACGCCTGTTCTTCATAGAAATCACAATGATTTAACTGTAATAAATGGGGTTGTTGGTGAGGATATTATGATTCAAGAAAGCGATGCTGATGAAACTATGTCAGTTGGGGATGACCCAATTGAAATCAGCAGCCAGCTGTTAGCCATGAATGCAAGTTCAGGTAGCTTAACAGCATCTGTAATGGCTATCGAGGGTATAGACAACGGTCAAATAGTTGCTAAAGTCATTAGCTTGGAGGCCACAATAGATAGCACAAACGAACATACTTTAAAAGCATCTGTAGTGGCGATTGCTGAGAAGAATCATAGTAAAGTTGTAAAGAGTGTTTTTGAGTTGGAGTATATGCCTCTTTGGGGATCTCATTCGGTTTGTGGTAAAAGGCCAGAAATGGAAGATGCTGTTGTGGCTGTTCCTCAGTTCATGAAAGTTCCGATCAAGATGTTTGTTGCTGATCATTTAACCGACAAGGTGAATCCAAATTTGAGTGATATAACCGCTCATTTTTTTGGTGTGTATGATGGGCATGGTGGTTCTCAGGTATTTCTTGACCCCTAAATTTGTATTAGTCACGCATTTCATTATTTCAAGTGCATTCAGATGTGTGTTTTCTTTGTGATTACTGGGATTTGAAGATTTAGAATTAGAATGCACCAATGCGGGGTTTGCAAGTGTTTAAATTTTCTATTGCTACTCGAAATCACAGCAGATATTTATAAGTGCACTGTAAGAGTGGTTATGATTATGACATTTAAGTATTTAGGGTCAAAATAATCACATTTGCACAGTTAGGTTGGTAGCTGCAAGAAAATTGACTTTTAAATTAACTATAATTATCTAATTATCTTTAGCTTCAAGCAACTGATTATCTGATTACCTAATTCTGATTCTAATTCTTCAAGTCATATAATCTCCTTGAAAATGAACAGCTCAGCTCCCGTTAAAGTCAGTGTCTCAGTGATCATTACTTTATTAGGTTATTTTACAATAATCACAATGGTTAGTTTGTTCACAGCAGCTCTTTACATGCTCTAAATATCATTATTGCGATGCTTAGTAATCAGAAAATCAGGTTCATAATCAGTTTTTAGTACACGTGTAACATCCTGAAGTTACAATATTAGGTTCAAAGTTCAAACACACATCCAAAATACCCATGTAGAATTGTAGATTCATCAAGGGAGGACGTTTTTCATGCATCCTTAATGCTAGATAAGGTGAAATGGGTTGGCTGTGGTTAAAATGGTTTTGGACCAACATGGATAATTTGTTGAAAAGGTCAAAGCTGGTCGGGTTTGGTTCCCTCGAAACACCTTTTGGGCAAATATTCACTTTTAAAAATGAAATTAGTGTGTCAAATATGACTAGAAAAATCATGGATCTCAATAATAACTTAAAATGTTTAAATATAATGATTTAGAACGTTTATGCACTAAAAGTCTAAAGCTACACTTTAGGCTACATTTGAACTTTTTTTGGTTTTAACCCTTAGAGATAAAACATAATGATAATATTATAATCACATTCATAATAAAATGGGTCAAAACTATCACATGTACAGTAATGTGTTTAAATAAAAACCATATTTTAATGATATGTTGATGTAGGTCGCCAATTACTGTCGTGATCGTGTCCATACTGCTTTAGAGGAAGAGCTAAAAGTCATGAGGCAAGAATTCATAAAAGGGACGATGAATGAGAGTGCACAAAGTGGATGGGAGAAAGTCTTCAGTAATTGCTTTCAAAAGGTAGATGATGAAGTTAGTGGAAGTGTTAGCAGATGCGACCCAGAAGTAAATGGAGATCCATCTAACATATTATCAGAACCGATAGCCCCGGAAACCGTGGGGTCCACTGCAGTGGTTGCACTAATCTCTTCATCACATATTGTAGTCGCAAACTGTGGCGATTCTCGGGCTGTCCTTTATCGTGGCAAGGAAGCCATGGCTTTATCAAACGATCATAAAGTAAACACATTTCTTTTCTCGCGTTGTCTAATTACCATTAATGTTTTACTTGATCTAATTTTCTGCTTAAATGAATAATTACATAGCCAAACAGGGAAGATGAATATGCAAGAATTGAGGCAGCAGGGGGCAAGGTCATACAATGGAAAGGACACCGTGTTTTTGGTGTGCTTGCAATGTCAAGATCTATTGGTGAGTCCAATATCGCTAGAGGTGGCAAAATGAGGGCTCGAATAAGGGGTCAAAATTGGTAATTTTGTATGGGTCAGAATGGATTAAGTCTGGTTCGTTTACAATTAATCGGTTAGTGAAATGATTACAAAAACTATATTATTTTTAGAGTAATCTATCTTTTTGAGTAAAATGATTTAGGAGGCTTATGCGTAAAGAAAACACTTCGGTCGACTTTGGACCCAGTTCTCCGATTATCCCTTTGTATTTTATCTAACCTTTTTAGAACTTTCGATTTTGAATTTTCACCCTGTTTGACCCAGCAATGAAAAAAAAGGAACTTTCCAAATCATTTTTCAAAAAATTTATGACTAATTAGATATTAGTTGGTCACATATGAACCAAAGCCATGTTAAATCAATAATAATTTACTTCTTTTAATAAAATAATTTAAAAAGGTGAGACTCTTGACCCATTTGATCTTATGACGCGAAATCTTTTTTCATGTTAAGGTGTAGGGTTAAGGGTTCGGTGCTTAAAATGCTTTTCCTTTTCTTGTTTGGTGTGTTTCCCAGGTGATAGGTATTTGAAACCATGGATAATCCCTGAACCGGAAATCACATTCACAGCCCGAGTGAGAGAAGACGAGTGCCTTATATTAGCGAGTGACGGGCTATGGGATGTTATGTCAAATGAAGAAGCATGTGAAGTGGCAAGAAAGCGGATTTTAATTTGGCATAAAAAGAATGGCGGGAATGTAATCAAAAGAGAGCTGAATGGGGTGGATCCTGCAGCACAAGCAGCAGCCGATTACCTCACGATGCTGGCTTTACAGAAAGGTAGCAATGACAACATATCAGTGATTGTGGTGGATCTTAAAGCTCAAAGAAGGTTCAAAACCAAATCTTGATCTGGATGGCGTTTTATGATAATGATGATGACGATGATATAGTTTTTATTATAGAAAGAAGTGAATCTTATGATTTCTCATTGTTAGTCCATTCATTTTTCATATGGGCTTTGAATGTGTGTATGAGAATACTGTTATAATATATATATAGCTTGTAGAGACTGCTTACCATCTCACTAATACAGAGGTAGGACTAAATGAGAACACCTCCTAATGTGAGAACATGAAAAACAGTTTATAGCCCTTGGATGATCTTTATTTAATGGCTGAGATTAATCTTAGTTAATTAAGGTATGTTGAATTTTAATGATTTGATTTAATTAAGGTAGGTTGATTTTAGATCTCTTATTTATTTAAT
>JAUEJL010078286.1:0-15584 GCA_032274825.1 Drosophyllum lusitanicum
CCGCTTCTAGTACATGTAATTCTTGATTCATAATCAATAAGAATTATATAAAAGTATATCTGTGTGTCTTTAATTTTAAAAGCTAAAGTTTGTATTCAACCCCCCCCCCTTCTACAAACATTTGTTGTTGCGTACTCAATCTGGAACTAACATGATCAATGAAATTTGGAGTTTCTATTCTAGCACATGTTAATATTTTGTCCTTTGCTTAATGTATTTGAACTTATCACCGTTATTAGACATGTGTACCAATACATTTGGGAATTTTTTGGAAGATGGTGACATTTTAATTGAAGTGACAATATTATGAATTTTACCTTTTTGTAGTTTTTATGTGATTTTGTATGGAAAATTAAAAATGAATTTAATATATCAAAATTATTAAGATAGTCAACTACATTTACAATGACATTTAATTTGATAATTGATTTTGCGGCAAAAATTATGTGCCGCTAAAAGTAGCATGAGTTATTTAATAACAATAGTTTTTACCGACAAAAGTTTGTGTCACAAAAGCCTTTTTGTATATTATGGCATGAAAAAGGTGTCACTAAAAGCCTAAAAGCTTGCAGCAGCATATCGAAAAAGTGCCATTAAAAGGCTTTAGTGGTAGCATTTCTAATGGCACTTTTTTCGGTGCTGTAAATTCCTCAAAAGACTTTTAGGGCACTATTTTGGCTTTTGGTGACACTTTTTTTTTGCCATTAAATGGAATTTATTTTATAGTGTATCCATGATACATAAATTGGAAAATTTAAAAAAGTTCGGTATATTAAGATAGTTTTTAAAGTTGAATATACACAATAGCAAAATGTTACTTTTAGAAACTAAACCCTAATTTATTTCATTACCTTTTTCAAAAAGACTAATTACCCCTAAAACTAATTTCAAATATAGTTCTTGTAAATTGTAATATCATTTTAATTTAAAATTTTACATATTAACATTCTAACACCCTCCCTCTCCCCCCCCCCCAAGTTCTCCCTACGTTTCAGCAACACACAGACCCCTTTTCAATCTCCTTTATCTTTACAAATCCACGCCAACACCCCTTCCGGTTTTTTTAAGGCCAGGCGCATCCATTCGCGGGATGGAGTGTGACCGGGCAAAACACCATCGCCCCAACCACCCAAACTTTAAAGCGAGGGTATGAGCTAGTTGAAACTCGCACTGATATCCTTCTTGTCTCTATCTCTCTATATTTATTTATTTATTTATTTTAAATAGAGAATGGTTAAGGGGGATGGATATGAGAGTTAGTGGGATGAAGGGGGATGGAAGAGAAAGATGATGTGACGTTGATGTGGTAAGGGGAGAAAAGGGATGGATGCACATGATCTAAGACCGCCAACAATCAAACCCCTCGTCTCCACCTCCGGCGACGATCTCTAACACGAAACCCTCGAGCAATATCACTGAACTCGAACACGTATACTATCCCATAACCCAACCCTGAACAAACCGATGGTGATAAGTCGGAGGAGGCTAGTCAGACATAGTGGGTTTGAACTCCTATAATCGCAACCATTGTTGAACCGTCGATGACCCCTACCTCAGATTCATCACCGTTGTTGAAGCACCAACGACCCCTACCCAAAACCCAAACCAACCGCACAATATCGTGATTAGGTTTTTATCTTGGTCGATTTATGTCTATGGTTCAATTTCTCCATCTTTACTTCGATTTTGGTTGATTATGGTGATTAGGTTTTGAATTTGGGTTGATTATGGTGATTGGACTATAGGAAAACACCACAACCACCTCATCATAATCACCACCCACTCCTTATCGCAACCACCACCGCAACTACATTTCCCCTTTTATTTTTTTGGATTTTTTCATATATGTGGGTTTACTTAGTCTGTTTGTTTATGTTCCGGATCTAATTTGAACGTAGTGTGTGCTCTAGGCATGCATACGTTATTGTTGTTTGAGTGAATCTGTCCATCACCATGAGTTGATTATAAGCAAATTAAAAAAAACTACAATTTTAAGAGCTCATAGAAGCAAATGTTTATAAATTGCAATATTATGTTTTAACTTTTAGATTGATTTATGAAGAACACATGAATTCTATCATGAACACTTAAAATATTATCACAAGGTAATTAAAAGGACAAAAAATGAAATAAGTTAGTGAGGTAAAATTGTATTTTTGCATCACTTAATTTCCGTTGGTGTTAACGGACCTAGGGACTAAGTTTGCAACATGTTTCAAAAATAGGAACTACCGGGTATAATTTCAAAACCATAAGTATTCAACTTGTTAGAAGCTACATACCACATGAATGAAATTTGTAATTTACGAACGTTATGTCCTCAATTTTTTTTATGGAAGAAAGTGAAGGGAAGAAAAATGAAGGGAAAGAAAGGAAAATGAAAGAGAGAATTAGTTTGTGTTCCCGAGTAAAGAAAAAAAAGGGACATTCCCTCTTAGTCATCTCGGGTTTGAAAGTAAATATTTTCAATAAAATAACTTCTCATTCCCTTTCTCTTTTCTAAAACAATGAGATGAACACAATTTTAATTGTATCACACAGTTAAAAAAAGGTTAAATTGCATAAAAATTCAATAAACTTTGTATTAGTTATTATTCTATACAATGAACTTTTTTATTTTAAAAAATAATACAATTAACTTTCATAATCCTCTCATTATATGCAAGTTGTTGTATACAATGAGAATTATAAGTTTATTGTATATAATGATAACTAAAAACCAGACACAGAAAAAAGGTTATTTAAATATAATAAAATAATTATAAAAATTAATTTTATTATTTTTATAAAAAAAATTATTATATACAATGAGAACTAAAAAAAAATTTATAAATTTTTTCATTCAATTTGCCATTAAAGAAAAAGTCAAAAAGTTATTCTGACTTTTAAAAATTGTTTTGGTAATTTCCCCGTTATATTTATTCACGAGTCGCAGACTACTCGCAGCTCGAAAAGCACCCCAATCTGCTACTCTCAAATTTCACATCTGCTTGCTCCGATCATCCCTAATCCCGATTATCACGACATCCGCAAGATCAAGTCCCATAAGCTCGATTCTAAAAACCATAATATCTCCACAATTTAGTTTATAGTTACTCGATCATCAAGGTTGTGGGAGAAAACCCTAATTTTTGTTTTTAATGATAACAAAGTCATTCATCATGATGAGTTATCTGAACACATTGGTGTATGTATAATGCGTATATAGAATTCGAGATATGAAGACTGATTGCGAGTTAAGTCTTGAAGTTTTTGGTCTTAAAGAAGAGTCCGATGTTCGTGAACCTACTGTTCGAATCATGAGCAAGCTAGAAAATTCGAACTATGCTATTGACCAGTATACATTCTTGGAGACCAGTAAGTTTTCGCTTCTTTGATTCATATCTGATGGTAATACTTGTGTTGGCGTATTTGATTCATAGTTAGTTTGTCTTGAATTCTAGGTCAAACGGATGATTTTCCACTTTTCTATTTTCAATTATTATTGATTTTCTGTCTGGTAAAAACGATAAGTATGTTAACTGTAAGATACTCTACAATTATGAAATTGCTGGTGTAATGCGTATCATATTTACTCACCAGGTGTCGTTGTAAGTTGTAACTCTGTTGGGTATATTTGACTTTGAAGTGATGGCATCGGTTATGTGGAGACTCTTACGTTGTTTCATTTGTTTAAAACTTTACTGGCCTAAGGTTCAATTCAAAACTAAAGGAGTAGTGGAAAGTGTTAGGAATTACTATTCTGACTATCTTACTCAAGATTCAAGAAGGGCCCTAGGCAGCTCGCCATTTGTTTCCATGGAACAGTTAGGAAGTTGATAATACAACATATTGCCAAAGGAAAGGCCATAAATTGGACTTACAGGGGAAGTAGGCTATATTTTTTTATTTCAAATAAAGTTATTGGACTCCCTTTAGGGAAGTAGGCTATATTTGTTTATCATTCTGTTTTGTATTCTAGAGCAGATGTTATTCTGTCTCCCCCTTGGTTACCTTTTGGGTGGTGCAAATTTTTTTGTCAAGTGATCATATTGTTTTGTTGCCTATAGTAGATTATTTTTTGTTATATATCTAGAGTTTATACATAAGCTACCTGTACAGTATAGAAACAGAAGGAGTCTAATAAGCGGATCTTCATGGACTGAAAGCAACAAGGAACTTGAAAACCCACTTGTATAGGGGAGGGTTCATTTGAGAACTGTTCTTATTGCGAGAACCGATCACGACCGTTGATCTTTCAAGATGATAAGGGGCTATTTGAACAAAACATAAGTTGGGGGTAATGTTTGTAAATAGGATAAGGGCACTATGGACATTTTGACATTTATCCCCACTTTCCTATAACTAAAAATATCTACCAAACGCAAAAGTTTTAGAATACAAAAATTATACCCAAAGAAAGAGAATTATGCTCTTTAATTTGACACCGATATTGCTATATTTTCTCGAAGAAAAAAATTTCGTTTTTGCTGGGTTTTTCAGCACAGGTGTAGATCTGTGCACATGCACTATGCCACAAGTGCACCTAGATGCACATATGCATATGCACATGTGCCCATAAAACATAACGGGAGTTGATATAAACAAATGAACCTTTTAGCTTAGATATCAACACAGATAGAAAGCGGAAATGAACCGTACATGAAGCATTCATCGACTAAAGTTTGAAATTGCAAATTTATGGCAAACAATCACTACTATTCCAATCACAATCCATAATTTGAAGTTATAAATATGGTAATATACTATAATATTTAAAGTGAAAATATATTCAATGTTTAGAAACAATCAGAACACTAATTCTTTCTTTTAAACAGTTTATAAGCCATACGGCACACATTTCAATATATGGAAAGCAACTAAAAAACTGAAAAAATTGACCTTGCTATAATATGTAATAACGGAGGCATGCCGACTTAGTTTGTCGGTGGAATCCATAGAAATGCCTAAAACAATGTGTAATAACGGAGATTCTGAATTCGGTTCTATCTTTGCCTTAATTTCGTCTATTTGAATTACATATACAAATTTCCCCCCGAATATGTGCGGTTCTAGAAGTAAGAAAAGCGGTGAATGGTAGCCTTGAAATGGGGGTTATATAGAACTGAATATGTATTCATAGGCGGTGGAGGTAGCCAAGGGGAGTGTCGCCGGTGGAGGTTGTGGATAAAAGAGAAGGGCCGATCAACGGGAAGGTTGTTTCTGTGTTTTTTAGAATGGGAAAGCAACGTTAGGTATGTGAGTGAGAAAGAGATCCAAGAGAGATTCGTGAGGTCGGCGGTCGCTTGATTATTCGTGCTCTTGCTGTAATAGAACCGCAAGAGAGAACCGAGAGAGAGAGAGAGAGATGGAGAGTTGGAAAATGGAGAAAGAAGAAATTTGTGGTTGGCGATTGGCCGATTGTAGATTAGGTGGTCGGTGGTCAACCGGTAAGGTGTGTGGCGGAGAAGGTAGCTATTCGAAGAGGAAGAGAGGTGTGAAAGTTACGAACATGCCCTTTTTGTTTGAAATAGATTAGATAAGATTAAGAATAAGATGGACGGTCAGGATTGGTTCTCACGGTTTTTGCACTAATAACCGTTCTCAAATGAACTTTTGCCTATATATATAGGGGAGGGTTCAAATGAGAACTTTTCTCAAATGAACTTTTGCCTATATTATAGTAATCCTAGTGCTTAGGTATAGTTGAAGTGTTAGCCTTCAGTGCTTAAAGCGGTGCTTTTTTGTGCCTTTTTAAACCAAGTTTTTTAAATGGTATTATTGTAAGGTAATGTTTAATTTAATTTCTTTGTTATTATTACTATTATTAATAAAGACACATATGTACACACACATTTTAGATCTTTTATTGTTATAATATTTGTATAACATTTATTATATTATTTTCTATATATGAGCGTGTGCCTTCATTATTCACTATATGTTATTGTTGTGTTGGATGTTTCAATTTATAATATTTGCCTGTTTTGCTTTATTTATGCGATGTTTTTATCATAGATAAATCTGCTATTACTCAAAGAGTGCAAAGGAGGTTAGGCCTACTACTAGAATTATAAAGGAGAATGGTACATATATACATATACAAATAGAACTATTTAAATTCTATACATACACACAAACACACAAGAGAAAAGGCAGTCAGATGCTTCAGCCCTCTACCCTAATTTTTCCTTCTCCAAGAAAGCCTGTTATTGATCATGTCCTCCAGCAATCGAAAGTTTTTTTTTTTTTGCTTAATTGATACCTCATTCGGACGATGTTACATTTACAGAACAGCTCCCTCAGTGCGCTTCAGAAAAAACAGAACTGAAGGCGGTGCCAGATTCAGTTGATGTTGTTAATGTTCTCCAAGAACTCCACCAATCTCACACAGAACCTCAAGCTGATTTACTTGGACCAGATGTTAATGCACCTCCTGTAGCAGAGGTCCTTGTAGACACTGCATCAGCTTTATATAGCAACAGCAAAGTAGATCCATCTGTATGTTTTTATGATCAATGTTATAATTTTTTTCTTCTTTTCTTCTTTTGGTAAGAAAATAGATACTTTGGAGCTCGCTAACAAATAACTGATATGGCTGTAGGATGAGGCAGTTGATGTGGATACCCATGAAAACAAAAGGTTGCATCATAGATCTTTGTCAACTTGTTCTGATATTGCACATAATGATGGTAATTGGTGCCTATTTTGTTACCAATGTCATATTTTTTACTCTTCTTGGACTTCAGAATTTCTTTGCGGTCCATTCTCCATTTCTCTGACAACTTAATTTTTACTTGATGGAATCTTGAAGAGTGTTGGTCTTGGTGCCAATTTTTGTCGAGTTTCTATCTAGTCATTCATGAAGGTTTTTACATGATAGCCTCTTTGGTGGTGACAATCTTTTGTGTCTGTATGGTATTGGTTTAATGAACTTTCATTTACTCACCAAGTCACTAAATTTTTTTTTGCGTTTCAGGCGTCTTCTGTGGGCCATCTTCAGATCATTTCATAGGCGAGTTAGAAATGGTAAGCACTCTTGTCATGTGTAGACTTCAGTATCTTGTATAGTTTGTTAGCCTATCTCGTTAGCTGTCAAATTCACAGAAATTGCAAGCTTGTAGCAGAATATTTCAAGCATCTTCATCTTCATCTCCTATTCCACATTAGTTCTATGTTAGTATTTCTTTTTCATTGAGCTCCACTTCTTGGTGGAAGAAAGAAACAAATATTTTATAACAACTGATGGAGCATGAAGTGTGCAAAAATTACAGATTCTGCTCTGCTTTATTAGAGACGTTTCAGTTTTTGCCTATCTTTGGGTATTTTCATATTTAAGGGAAGAGTAGAGGGAAAGAGGGTCCCATCTGCAGATAAAAGGCTTTCTAATGGCCATTTTGTGATCAACTAATTTCCATGGGGGGCGAAAATGATAATCTATATTGCAATCCTTTTAAAATTCTAGTGACTGTATGTGTGTCTGATGTCTGATTATGAACTTCCATTGAGAACGTAATTTAATTTTTGGATTGTATGACCATATATGGTGAAAGTCAATTATATAGAGCACAAATAAGATGCTTGGTGCTTTTTAGTGTTTAGGTTTTGATTTTATTATTATTATTATTATTATTATTATTATTATTATTATTATTATTATTTTGTATTTTTTTTCTGGGTTCAAATCTAGTTGAAGCTTGTCCTGATTTGTGTCTATTTGTTTTGTACAGACTGCTAGAGTGTCAGTTATCTGCTTTGCTATTTTGTTGTCATTTTGAAAATATGAGAACTTCTGTATTAGTGCCAGTTGTTTCTGCTGTGGACTGTGTTGTATTTTTACTTTTCTTTATTCTTTTTAATGATTACAGGCCAATGAAGATTTAAGAACAGTTGTTTTCTATCCTGATCATGCGGTGTACCAAGATACTTATTGTACGAATTGTGTTTTAACCTTCACTAGCCATTGCATTAAAATAGAGGGTTCACCTTTAGATGGAGATGACAAAAACTTTAGCTTTCAGTGGGAAGTTCAGGATGTACTTCATATTAAATATCATTGGTATGAGCTGGTAAGTCCATATTAAAGCTTCAATCTTATGCATCTCTTTAGTCTCTGGTGTTTGAAGTTGTTGGAGCTTAACTTTTTTATGCAGGTTGGGATGGCAATGGTGACGATTCATGTACGTATGGAGGAGGATACAGTACAGGCTGGCAATGCTGAATGCGCTTCAGGTTTAAGTCATTATCTTTTGTGCCGTTCTAATATTGGTTTGCCTGTTCCTTTTTTACTCTTTTCCAAACAGCTCCTACGGAACATGGAGATCATAATAGAGAACCTCCACATTATTGTATGTTTGATGTCAAATTGTATCGTATGAATGCATACTATTTGGTAGTGCATGTTTGTAGTTAACAAAGTTGAATGACCACTCTCCGGTACAAGTTTCCTCTTTTAACCTTTGCTCTATGATCTACGTTAAGATGACCAATGGTGGATGCCTTGATTTCTCCTTAACATACATCCCCGTTTGTAGACCTATACAGCTATACATCAGTACATGCCCAGATTCTGTTTCTGCTACACCACTTTGTATAAGTACT
The DNA here is from genome assembly GCA_032274825.1 of Drosophyllum lusitanicum. Taxonomy (NCBI): domain Eukaryota; kingdom Viridiplantae; phylum Streptophyta; class Magnoliopsida; order Caryophyllales; family Drosophyllaceae; genus Drosophyllum; species Drosophyllum lusitanicum. The sequence continues at coordinate 8,581 of JAUEJL010078286.1, forward strand.
GCTCCTATGATTTTCTATTATAAATTATAGCAAGTCCACCTTTGTTCTATTGGACTTGCCTCTGAGTTTCGATTGAACATACAGATCACATGACTCCGGATACTCATAACCATTTATTTTAAACATTCTTCTTATTCTTATGCAGTGACTGACATCTGTGTCAATCTATCTGTCTCTGGTAAATTTGATCTTGAAAAATAAAGATATCCTTAACTACTTCCCATCTTGCTATGATCACCGCATATTTTGCGTCCCTATGAATCGTGGCGAAACAAACCCATACCCTGAATTAGTAGTATAGATTCCATCCTTTAAAAAGTGCTATATTTTGATTCTTAGTCATGGTAAAAACTTCAATTACTGTAGTTCCTGAAAATGTGAGAACTTTTAATACTAAGAAGAATTGTAATAGTTGAGGATAAAATGGTCATTCTCCAATTATAGGTAAGCTGGACTTCTTAACTTCAATCTATGTGAAATAATCCAATACTAGACATAGATAGTAATAGCAAGTGTTGCACATTGTGGATGGGAGTAATAAATTGCCATTGTCTAGTTACAATTCTTTTGGAGAGTGTTGAAAAGCTTTGACGATAACTTCTTGTTGTTTGCCATCTAAATTACTATGATGTAACATCTACTTTCTTCTTGCTCTTGCTTAATTTGGTTAAAAAAAAGTTTCATTCATGCAACTGATATGGCTTATTCCTGATTCCTCAATTATGTATTGCTATTCAGGCAGCGAGCTGAAGTTTACAGTCATCGGCACTAACTGGTATGATAAACAGGAAGCAATCACATCTTTGAATGTCAAATACAAAGCTTTATTGAGCAGTATGCTTGAGTCAGGGTGAGTACTTTACAACATTGCTTGCTTTGAGGTTTGTTGCTAAAAGTTACCTACTGGCATCATCCCAATTTGGAAGCCTGGCATATTTTTTAGTAACTTTATTAATGTTTAGGCATGGCTGCCAGCAATTATTAATGGGTGTAGTAGTCTTGATGCTTCTTGATTGAGTATTGCAAGATTTTATTTTGTTATAGGTCTCATGTTAGTTTCTCCTGTTTCTCTCAGCTTGGTTTTCATTTAGATTCTAGCGTCTACAAAGTAAAGACAGTAATGTTGAATCAGATCTTTTTGAATTCATCTTATTTGCTATCCTGTTTATATCATAGTCACGTTTCAACCAATTATGTTTTTATAACTTTATTAATGTCTAGGCATGGATGCCAGCAATTATTAATGGGTGTAGTAGACTTGATGCTTCTTGATTGAGTGTTGCAAGATTTTATTTTGTTATAGGTCTCACGTTAGTTTCTTCTGTTTCTCTCAGCTTGGTTTTCTTTTAAATTCTAGCGTCCATAAGTTAAGACAGTAATGCTGAATCAGATCTTTTTGTACTCATCTTATTTGCTATCATTTCTATATCATACTAACGTTTCAACCAAATAAGGATTGGTTTCTTCTCAATAATAGAACAACTTTTCAGCTCTAATACTTTCAGGATGCTATAACCTGGTGCTGTATGTGTATCACACTGCAATATTTAGGGAAGCCCCTAACTTTTGTCTTTTTTAAACCATATGCTATCAGAGAAGTGGTTCACAACCAAGTAAATTTGATTAAAACATGCTAGTAATAAAACTATTCCCTCCTTCAAAATTGGTGATGAACTCCCACTCACTTCTTAAAGGTGAAGATTTAGTTGGCAACTAAAAAGCACGTAGGAAAGTAGTTCGGTCTGCTCTGCCTTTTCAAAGTCTAGTACCCTTAACAAGTTACTAATAACTACTTAATATGTAGAGGTAGGTGGAAAACTGTGATTGACTTGGGGTTCGTGTTTGCATGTCGGATTCATTGTTAAGTTGCTTTTAGCACTCAACCCCATGGTCCTTTGATCCCGAACAGTTGAAGTCAACAGCTATGCCTTGAAGGCCCAAAGAGGAAGCTATGCTAACACCATCTTTTCCAGTTTCCTTTTGACGGCTTGAAAGCACATATGTATGCAAGAGGAGGGATAATAGGGTTAATTATCTCTGTTCCTGGCATGAATTGATTCAAATGAAACTTAAAAAACCATGCGTCCATGCGTCGATCTTGTGTCGCATCTTAAGTCTTAACACCTGCTAACAATTGTGGAAACCGAAGATAGCTTCCTACTGCTTGGATGAGGTCCACTTCTGTAAAGATCAATCTATCTTTTGAATCCAAGTTTGACTGTTCAGTATATCATTCTAACATACTTGGTGTGGTTGTTTTGTTGTTGGGGGGGGGGGGGGTTTAATTAAATTGGTATTTTTTTTAAATCGTGGTTTATAAAATTTTTATTTAAATTTTTATATGTTTAAATGATGGGATTATTATTGAAGTAAAAATGTAAAAACATCTTCGAAGAAGTATTTTCCCAGGTAAGTGAAATAAAGATTTCTTAGCTATTGGATATTTTAACTTCTAATTGATTGTTTCACTTCTATATTATAGAATTAATGCCTGTCCCTCCCAATCTTCAATCTTTTTGAAATAGTATGTTTGTAACATTGTAATAAATCGAAAGTTCTTAACTTGTTCTGGTATATCACTGGGAGGAGATTCTGTTGATTTTGTAATTACAAATAGAAGTGAATATAGAATATATGCACGGGTTGAGCATAAATGTTTAGTTTTTTTTCTTTCGCAAATTCTTGGTGTTCTTAATTTTATTTAAAAAGAACCAATCAGGAAAAACTAACATTAATAGTTGATCTATGGACTTTACATTGCTTTTACTTGCAGCTTTGATCAGCCTTTTGAAGAAGTAATCTATCCGAAAGGGGATGTTGATGCTGTTTCTATTAGTAAGAGGGATGTTGATTTGCTCCTTCCAGACACATTTGTCAATGACACTGTCATTGACTTTTATATTAAGTATGTTTGTCTGCACCTTCTTCACTGATGGTGGTTTAGCGCATACTTACTTTTTTAGAAATAATTACTTTTCCTAACAATTGAAATTACAAATACAGAACTTGTGATTTATCAGGATAAAAATCGTTAGATAGTGTACCTAAGTCCTTAATGATGACTTGTAATTGATCATGAGAGCGGGACTTAACTATTGCTTCTCCACACTAACAAGTCTTGAAATTCTAACTGATTGCAGATACTTGAAGAACAAAATGAATCCTGCGGAGAGGCACAGGTTTCACTTTTTTAATAGTTTCTTCTTTCGAAAGCTAGCTGATCCAGATAAAGATCCTCTTGACTCTGTTGAAGGGAAGGCAGCTTTTCAACGTGTTAGAAAGTGGACAAGAAAAGTGAACCTTTTTGAGCAAGATTATGTGTTTATCCCTGTTAATTACAAGTAAGTTGAGAAGCCGTTTGAGTCTTGGTTCCTTAGATGAAAACTCATGTGATTCTAATTGTTCATGAATTTGAGCCTGACAGCTTTCATTGGAGTCTTATTGTTATGTGTCATATTGGCGAAGTGGCCACATACAAAGGTTGGTTTTGCATTTTTTTATTTTATTATCAAATATGGCTATTTTGATTCTGATGTTATGTTATGCTTTAGATGAAGATGTGACCAATTTGGCTAAAGTGCCGTGTGTTCTGCATATGGATTCTTTCAAAGGCACTCATACTGGCCTGAAGCGTCTAATGCAAAGGTAGCATTTGCATCTCTATTGGAATCTTAAATCTAAGTTAAATGAGCAGGGATACTCTTTTCTTCTTAAACTTGGATATCTTTGAAAAATCCGTGGCTGCAGCATAATGATATAAAGTGTTTTTGTCGGAGTGGAGTGGATGGTCTATTTAAATCATAACCATAAATGGCAGCCACTTTTTGTTTCCTTAGTTTTAACTTTTTAGCGTTATAAAAAATTAACTTGTATAAATGAACAAGTATGGTTTACATTTGGATATGTGAATACAGTTATCTAAGGGAAGAGTGGAAAGGGAGGCTACAGGAGGGATCTGAAGATATCTCCATAAGATTTGATAATTTGCGCTTCATCTCACTTGAGGTATCTTGTGTTGTGTCTGCCTTCCTCTACCTGTGAACTTTTTCCTGGATAAATTTAAGTGTAGTGTAAGTTGCTTGTTGTCTAAATTTGAGAAGTTCTCATTTGTAGTTTCTGCTTAATGTGGAGTATAAAAGAATATAATAAGGCATGAAAACTATGGTCTTGTGCGATTCTCCCTTTTTTTGTAACCTGCTTATATTTTTTTGGTAATCTACAAAACAAGGCCTTTTAGCACATGTGCAATTTAATGATTGACATGGCTTTCATTAGTATGGACGTTGAATTCTGAAATTTGGTTGTATGTGCAGTTACCTCAGCAGCCAAATTCATATGACTGTGGTTTGTTCTTGCTCCATTATGTAGAGCTCTTCTTGGAGCAAGCTCCAATTAGTTTCAATCCATTTAAAATAACCAAGAGTGTTAACTTTGTAAGTAAATTGCCTCTCTATCTCTCTATTTCATGATAGCATCATTTTCAGATTTTTTTCCTAAAGTTAAATTGCCTCAATACATGTTTTTGTCAGTAGCTACAGTTTTTTAAATGATTTTTCTGTTTGTTTCAAGTCTTTATCCTTGTAGAGTGGTTGGTGGTATATATAGAGCATTATTAAGCATGTAGTAATCCCGTTTCTTTTTGAGAACTAGAAAAAAAATAACTGAAGCTCTAATGTTCATATAATAAAGTTCCCCTTTTGTGGTTAATAGGAATGATAAGACTTTGAAAAAACCCCTTTAACATTAGACAGTGACGTTTAAGCAGATAAAAATGTCGAATATTGTTGAATGTTATTCTGCTGAAGAAATTATGTATAATCTATAGCATTTTATCATGTACCGGCCAGTTTTCAGCATCTTGCTGTATTGCTAGCTTTTCTGGATAATTATTCTTTTGAAGAAAAATTAATACAAGTTACTTGTTTGTCAGCTAAACATGGATTGGTTCCCACCTGCTGAAGCATCCCTCAAAAGGGTAGCCATCCAGAGATTGGTGTATGATCTTGTGGAGCAACCTTCTCATGAAGCTCCAACCATGGTTGCCAATGATGATAATAAAGGAACTGCTGTAAATTTCTTTCCAGAGATGTGCAATCCTTCAACGGTTTGTCAAACTTCTCACGATGATCAGGGAATTGAGATCTCTCTTTTACCGTCATTATCTATGACAAATGATGGCCCATGTCCCGTAGATCCGACTGTATCTGTGAAACAGGCATTTGAGCCAGGATCATTTCTGAACATGCGCTCCCCATCTTTCAACGCGACAATGCTTGATGAGTACAAGTTTTCGCTCGCGCAACCAATTGAGGTATTCTTTTTAGGAGAATGATAGCCACAACCCTTAGTGCTGTGAATAAGAATAAAAGAAATGTGACTTTAGTTTTTAAAAATGGTAACTTTGTTTCACCTACAGAAAGTTGAAAATTAAAAGGTAAGTATGAAAATTATGAAAAGTTGATTATAAAAACATGAGTTGTATATAACCAAATTGACCCAAAAACATTTGGTTCAATAAAAAGGGTAGTAGGGGAGAATTACAGCCATATATTTCTTTACTTTATGTGATTTTACAGCCAATATTGCAGTTTATCTCACGTAAGGCCCTTTACCCATATTACATGCTCATGGTATAAATCAATTAGATGTTGCATATAAAGATAATGATAGAGCATAGTGACAAGTCCCTTCACTGGAAGGAAAAAGTAGGCATCTATATGAAGTATCCTAAAAATAAACACTAAATAAGTGCAAAACCGAAGTATCCAGAAGAAAGGATAAAGAATTATCTAATAAATTTAGTGGTCTCAAATTGGGCCGGGCAAGTGGGTTGGGTAACTAGTTAAAATGTTTACTTATTTGTATGGGTTGGGATCGCTTTGGGTTGATCTAGAAGAAATTCTTTTTTTTTGTATAAATACCTGTGTAAAATATGATCACAATAATTATGCAACTGTAATAATAATAAATTTGAATGAAATGCTTTAGGAGGTTTCATGCATTAAGCTTACACTTGAGTTGACTTTTGACCCCCAATTAATAGTGATAATCTTGGAAGTCATAGATTCATATATGGTTATCTGTGGGTTTTTGAAACAGGACGGTATAGAAACTGGTGGACAATTTGTTTATTCTTCAACAGAAATTGATCTCCAGCAAGACAACGGAATCACACCCGAAATCCCATATTCGTCCCAAGATTTTAGAAGTCAGGAATCTTGGCAGCATCAGAACAACAATTTTGAAACATCATCACAAACATCGATTTCTGGGTGTGAGGATTCATTGGAAGTCATCAACGGGAATAATCAAATCGACATACAGCTCGATTTTAAGGAGATTAGAGATCAACCAAGATCACCATTGTTGGAGCCTATTAACATGCTTGATGGTAATGGTAATGGTACTGCAGATAACCTTATGTTGTCTTCTCATTTTTCCGAAATGCTAGCCAATGGGCCCACAGGTTCTGGTGAATCCTCTGGATTGGAATCAGATGTGCAGCCTCCTGCAAAAAGGATGAGATCGGCTGAACCACCTTTTGAAGGTGGGTTTGCTTGTAGCTGAATATAATGTTAATTGATTTATGTTGCGAAATATGTGTAGCAATTAGAATGAGCGACCCGATTGACATTGTATCTTAGGGTTTTCTTTTGTTTGTTTTTTATTATAAACAAAGAGTGTTAATTTATACATATGAACGATCAAAAAGTTGGGTCATGTAGGGTGTATTCGAGGGAAGTAACTTGTACATGGTTTTTTACTTTTAAATACACAAGCAAGCGTGCGCACGTGTATATATATATATATATATACACGAGAATAACTTAGTTACACCATTATGTAGCCAGTTAGTTACATGATACACACACAAACATTTGGTGGGGTTACCATGGTACATAGTGTATAAGTAAGGCCCATCAAGTGTTTGTGTGTGCAACATGTAGCTAACTAGCTACATGATGATGTAGCTAAGTTATTCCATATATATATATATAGGGGAG
>JAUEJL010078297.1:0-15584 GCA_032274825.1 Drosophyllum lusitanicum
TGAAACACTTAACGCCTGGTTTGTAAGCATAAAGTTTTTGGTACTAAACTTGTGACAGTATTTATGTGCGTATCTTTGATACATCAGAGTTTGAAACAAATTATGCTTCCGCTTTTATGTCAAACTTTCAGATGCGAACACTTATATGTGTTTGATCTTAATATTTTAAATTTTGGAATTTGGGGCGTTACAACTGATTTTCTTTTGAACTAATGGAACAGTAACAGGGTGTTGGGGGTTGTGCCCTATTCTTCTATATATACCTTCTCGATAAGGCCTAAGCCCAAGTTGATCAATTAAGCCCATTTATCATTCATTCCATTGTTGGTTTATAAATCTCAAAAAGGGTCCAAGTCCAATTTACCACAATTCTTATTTAACTAACCACAAAAGTCCAAAACAATCTCTCACTACAATCGTAGTATTGCAACCATTACAATAATATTATCAATAATATATTTTTATTTACTTTTGCAAATTCGGGTATTACACAAGTCATCATCTTTTGAAAACACAAGTTTGGCAATAAACATTTCATACTAGAATACACATAAAAGCACATAAGGATGTGGATCTGTCCATTGTGTCATAGTATCTCCACGTGGTAGCTAGCCACGGTCAACACGTGCCCACATGAAAGATAACCACATCTCCCCGTCAAGGTGGGGGAAGCACGAAGCATTTCACCATACAACGAATGTCAGGAGTGAATGACATGTTCCCCAAGTCCACTCGTGTATACACATAACGGGTACTATCATCTCCCTCCACTCTTTGCACCAATTCCTCAACCACCCGTGTATTTAGGTTCCCAATTTCCGAAGCCATATGAACTAGTATACGTCATCCAATGGTGAGGAACTGACATGGTGCAAAAGCACCTAAGCTCAATCGTAGGTCCGGACCAAAACTCATACCACAAGGGTCACAATAATTACATGCCATAAAGGCCAAGTATCTCAAGTACTTAAGTTAATCAATAAGCATTAGCTATCACATAACTCATAACACTTAAGTACTAAAAGCACAATAGCAATATCCATAATTGACATCTCTATGCCCATAGCACACAAGTGTGAACATACATCATTAACTCAAAACCATATTAGTTATTACACGATCATAGTTCACTCCTTTATGGAGTGCAATATCATAAGCAATTTATCAAATACCAGCATGTCAATAACTTATACTTCCTCTTAAATGGAGTATTGGTCACATTTTGATTTCCATAAAGGTGTTCATCAACATATAAAGATTACACAAGTTTCACATCCTTTAATTCAATAAGTTTCAAAAAACACTTTGCCAAACATATAAAAACACATTTGTGATGACTTATAATCTTTTACAAAAGTTAAGTATCCGCAAGGTGTACTCACCTGAGAGTGTGATGAGGATCACGATCCTAACCAAACCAAAGCCTACACACTTAATCAAAGGACCTATAGTGCAATACATAAAGCCAATATAAGTTCTCTAAAGAGTGCTAGCTCAATATCATGTTTAAAACACTTTTTCGGGTCTTATAAGACTTCATTTTATCCCATATAACTATTAGAATTAATCTCTAACCAAATATAAGGTCAAAAGGGGTCAACATAACGTTTTTGGAGGTTCCAAGGTGGCTCGCGCAGCGAAGCAAAAAGAACGCGCCATGAAAAAAGTTCTGGAAAAATGCCCTGCGCATACCACCAACTTCGCGCCACAAGCTCTCGTATACAGTAACATTATGCTTGCTTTTTTCATACCAAAATCGACCAATCACCAATTCTTTTCAAACAAAGCTTAGTTGCAACATCAAAATAGGTTTATAACACCACAAAACAACTCTAAATCAACAATAAATCACCAAATTTGACCAATCACCAATTCTTTTCAAATAAAGCTTAGTTGTAACATCAAAATAGGTTTATAACATCATCCTTTAACATATCTTTGATAGATCAAACCCTAGTTTCACCATTTTACCCAATTTTGACCTATTACTACAAGAACAACATAAATCAACAATAAATCAACAAATTCATCATGTATTGCTAAAATCAAACACAAATCAAAGTTAAAACTTACTTGTGATCATCCTCCCAATCTTGTTTACTCCTTTCTTGCTCAAAGACCAAGCTTAAATGTTAGAATAGGTGTTAAAAACACACCATTTAAGCTAAAACACCACAAGCAACCAAGTAATCTTTGATTTCTCCCTCAATCTTTGATTTTCTCTTCTAAGTCTTCTTCTCTCCCTCTCTCACTCTCACTCTCATTGCTCAGTCACCAATTTGGCTCAAATGAGTTAAATTCTAGAGCCTTCCATTTTTCATAACATATTTTTCATGTTTAGCCCTTCTAGTTTCAAACATGACACTTTTAACCCCTAAAGTTTCACCCAATTTACACATATAACAATTAACTCATAACATCTACATTACTAATATTTGAAGCTTTAGTATATTGTACTTTGTGCACTATTAATTTCACTTCATGGCCAAATGTCATTAAATAATTAATCACTCTTGAAAACAATAAATTCCAATTTATCTATAATATGTCATAAATTCTTTTACAAATATGAAACACAATTTCTTTTGAGAAATATAAACACCTTATGAAAACAATCTGAAAATGTTTTTGAAAATCAACTAAAATTTGTTTCTGTTAAACCAAAAGTTTTAAAAACCTACATTCTAAATTCTGTGCTAGAAAAATAAATTAAGTTTTTAGAAGATATGTTAGAAAAGAAATGAAGCGTTTTTCAAAAGACATAAACAAACTTTTAGCCAAAATTAAATCCCGTGAGAAACTTATTTGTGAAATGAGAAATTACTGAACTGACAAAACTCTAATCGATTCGGTAACCATTTCGGTGTTATGCGACTAACCTTGATGAAACGTCATTCTCATAATTGCTTTAAGTTTGTTGAAACAAATTCTCCTCCACCCAGCTTAAATCCAAGGATTGTAGAAGTTGTTCATGTATTTGAAAGAAAAATATGATAATCTGTCCTCATGCAAGGCTGGTCATTCACTATTTTTCTCAAAACCCGTTTCAAGTGAAAAGTCTTAAAAGTTTAACCAAAAATATAATAATTGAAATCTTTCAAAAGGAAAATCTATCAAAAATATCCCAGTCAAGATGTACTCTAGTTAATATTCAAAATGTTTTCTTAAATCTGTTTTCAAGAATACTGCTTCACAACAGTGCTCAAAGAAATCCTTGCACACTGGGATAATTTCAAAAAGACAAAGTCACATTTCTAAATCTACTAACCTGATTCTAGATGTTATGACACATAATTTTTTTGGAAAAACAGGATGCTAAGAAAGAGCGTGTGAATAAGAAGCAAGGCGTGTAAATTGTCATAAAGAAAATCTTTGAGGACAAACATCACAAAGTTAAACAATTCTTGTTTTAAAACCATTTCAAACAATGATTCTACTGTTGTCATAATCACTTCTCATTTTGTATTTGTGAACAATTCTATGTATGTCTCTAATGATTGTCATGATGCCAATACTCCTACTAGCTCTTTGGTTGCTTGTGATGCTGATGTTGATGCTAATCATTCTGTTGCTTCTATTAAGAATTATAAATTTTGTCATATTGTTAAAACTAACATTGATGTGTAATATTTTTGATTTGAAAGTATTTGCAATGCATTTAACAAATATGGACCAAATTTCATTTGGAGTACCAAAATGTGCATAATCTACTGTGTAGATCGGTCATGAGAGACATTATGAAACACATCAGATACCTTCTAAAAAATAGTTTGGAGTCAATACTACTTTGTGTTCAATATATTAAATCGTTCAACTCTTATGGCTAAGAGAATGAAAAACTGTTCCCAACAGTCTAGCTTACAAAATTATTCTGTTCAACATCAGCCAAAGTCTGTTGATCTAAGAAACTAAATTGTCTATGATTTGACAGATATTTTTTATTGCTGTGAACTACTATTTGTAGGGGGAGCACAGTTATCAAGACCCTCAAGTAAGCAATTGTTGTAAATGACAATTATTTTTAGGCAGAGAAAGGATCATAAATTTCGATTTCTAACAAAAAGAGTATGGTGACCTGATTGACCCTTTGATTGTTTAGTTAACAGGTTACACATGATTTGGTAATCCACATGGCACTTCACCTAAGCACCACATCACCAACTTTGTTGACATGGTAATCCACATCACTGTCACATCACACCTACCATGTTTTGAATTAGATATTTTTTAAAAATATCAAAATTCATTACTAATACATTTTTAAATATATTATTAATTAACCTTAATTAATTAATTAATAATATTTACAAAGTTTTTATTTTTCTATTTCAGATCTCTTTCTTTCTTATTGTTCCTGAACCATCACCGGACCACCGTGAAGCATCACCAGACCTCCCTGAACCATTGCCGGACCACTGTGAACCATCACCTCATCCACATGAACACAATACTTACACACACGAACACAAGTTATGAACACCTACAACCATAGATCTGGAACTCGAAGAACAGAAAGAGAGAGAGAGATCTGAAACTCGAAGAACAAAGAAAGAGAGAGAGATCTGAAACTCTAAGAATAGAAGAGAGAAAGAGAGATCTAGGTAGAACAGAAAGAGAGAGATCTCGAACAGATCTGAAAACCCTAAAATCACGAAAACCTTAAATAGGTCATTTATCTTCATCTCATTGCCAAGAAAACCCTAAAATCATGAGACCCAAAGGTTTGCCTAGTTCATCTTGTTCATCGCCGGATACATATGCAAAGATCTGGATGAGTCTAAGGTGGCAATGGAAGATCCTACGATTATGGAGTGGTGGTGGTGGATGAGTCTGTAGAGAGAGAAAGAGAGGAGCGGTGGCAGTGGCAGTGGCGGTGGAGGATCCTACTGTGGTAGAGTCTACAATGGTGGTGGTGGCAGTAGATCTTACTGTTATGGTGTTGTGGTGGTGGTGGTGGTGGTGGTGGTGGCTTAGTCTGTAGAGAGAGAAAGAGAGGAGAGAGATAGACGATAGTGGTGGTGGATCCTATTGTTATGGTGGAGTGGTGGTGAAGATAATGATGGTGGTGGAACCGTCTTAAGAGAGAGAAAAGGAGACTTCAAATGTGAAAGAGAGAGCAAGAGTGTGGGAGACAAAGAGGTGACACTAGACATATACTTTAAATTTATTATATTTAAAGTTTTTTTAAAAAAATTTATACAAAAATGCCACATCAGAAATATGGTTGCCACCTCAATTGAATTTTAACCGATAATCTGTACTTCCGGTTACCGGATACCCTTTTTTGTTTGAAATCGAAATTTATGATCTTTTCTCGGCCTAAAAAATTAGAGATTACATTTATTGGCAAATTTTGATATTTAGGTTATCTTTCTCGGCAATTTATTCTTGTTTTTATGCATGCTTGTAGGGGAATAAACTCAAAAAGAATTCACAAAAATATGTTTTTAGCTATTTTGTTTGATTTATTTTTGAAAAATTCAAAAATATTATAAAATTTCTGAAAAATTACAAAAATATTTTTTGTTTTATTTTGTTTTTATTTTCGATTAACAAACACAAAAAAAATTTCTTCATACTTTTCTACAAAAAGACTATACACAAACACTTGGTCAAAATCACATCACTCGTTTTTGGTTTAGACAGTTTTTCACTCCTATGGTCTAGCCAAAATTGGAGATACCTATCGTAGGAGCAACCTAATTATTTGAAGTGAGAGAGTGTATCAAAACAAAATGTTTCCATCATTCTGAAAAAAATATTGTGGGAGAAGTTAAAAAATTATGAGAGTTTGAGTGCTGACGGTGAAATAGGATTAAAAGATACAAAATGATCCTTACCAAACTATGTTAATTATTTGGTTATCCACATATACTGCTAGTCTTCATATGTTGATTACTGGTATTGAAGAAAGACATCATATACCTAGTGATGCAATGTACTAACTCTGCCTAGCAACTCAATCATTTTTAAGAATAGATTGTTTCATCTTCACATGAAGAATTAGCATGTACACTAATGAAATCTTATTTGGAGATTTCTAATATTGAAAATATGAGGACAACTACTCCGTTCCCCGACTTGTTTTAATGCACTAAATGGGTCTAGAGATTATTTGACATGATTATAAATTTATAATTCATTTATAGGACACTTTGTGGCAATATCACATGTATCATGTCTTTGTGAAGGTATTGAAACATCTTAAGCAATATTTTTATGATATTTATAATGATGGATAAAAATCACGGGTGCCAACATTATGCCCACACTGAACATAGGTCACTCACTTTATTTTAAACTATTGTGTTAACGGGTAATTTATGTGATCCTAGTGTTACAAGTTATTGGAATTAGTTTCCCAGGAATTTTGAGACCGTGTCTTAATGACTGTCTTTGGTTCTTAAAATGTCATATCATTCTGGTGATGATAGTTGTCTTTCAATATCAGCTAGTTCTTACATGAGAAAAGATCCTTATCGTGAAAAGAAGAGATAAGAACAACCGAAAGCTTCAAAGAATTTAAAGACATCTATTACAAAATTAAGGGGGGGGGGGGAGATTTTAAAGTAGTTTTTAAAAGATCAAGAGCTACATTTGAGGGAGAAGAACATCTTGTCTAAAGAAAACTTGAAAAGATGGAACAATAAATCTATCATGTGAAACAATGAAAGATTATTGTGTTTCATTTCATGAAATCAAATGCTCCTTTGAAGTCAAAGGAAATGGCCATGGTTGTAAGTTACGTGTGATCAACCTATCACCAAACCAAAGGTTGAAAAACCTTAGATTTCCGCCATAAACTCCGAAGATAACATGATTATTGGAGAAGAGTATTCAAAATGATTTCTTGAAGAATCAGAGACAAAGTAACAAAGAGTCAATACAACAACGAACTATCTCCATGTTAGCCCTAGATTTATGCTACAAACTCTTATGACAACATGATGATTGAAGAATTAAATGGATAAAATTTTACTACTACTTGAATACAAAGAGGAAGATTGGTAGATCTATTTTAATTCTATCCAAGCCTAGTAAATATATTGTGGGTGAAAATGTCCTTTGTTTAGATACAAGGACTTGTTTGTATTTACTATTTTGTAATAGACTAGTTTAGGCTATTATTGTAGGTAGTGAAAGACCAAGTACCTATTTGTAAATATCCTTTCTTGAGGTTGTTTATTGTAACTTCTCTTCATATAAATAAGATTCAAGTATCAAACTTGAATCCTAAACTTTCCAATATATTCAGATCATTAAGAGAGAACTAGTGTGTGTTTGAGTGTGTATTGTGTGTTCTTCATGTGTTCTTGAAGTTCATATTCTACACCATTCTTACCACCATATTGTGTGTATTAGTTAGCTTCAATATTTGATACTTGTGTTTTTTGGAACCTTCATTTCCTATTATATATATAGTTTAGATTGGGAAAGAATAGGTAAAAATGAAAATAAGTGTGGCTTTTATAGAGAGAAAAAAATAAAGGATACAAGTCACATCTAGGTGACTCGGGATCGCTGCCCACGGTCGACCGTGAACAATCCAAATATGGTCAAACTTTGCTTTCCTCTATTGAACGTTATGTGTCATCTTATCCACAATGTGAATTAAGGGGTATTCATATAGTTTGAATCTTCTAAAACTCTTGATTGTGATAAGAATAACAAACATGTTAGTGGGCTTACAAGGCTGAGTCCTTGTCAATCATTTTGACGCATAAGTTAGTGAAGGCTATGAATGGGCAGGTATGTATGAATAATAGGAAATAGGAGTGAGGAGTATGTATTTGAATCTGGAAGCCAAGGCCACCATTTATAGGTGATCTTCGTCCTATGAGTAAGGACCATAATGTCAAAATGTGTGGGACAACAATCCAAATCTTCGTACAAACAATAAAACTAAGAGATTTGTTGACACTATAAGCGCAAGCCAATAGAAAGGCAATATCATGTGGTGAGTCTGTGAAACCTATAGATCGGTATGTCCGTACATTTTAGATAACTTCTCTTGTCTGGTGCAGTTGTAAGGGTCTCCCTATCCGCCAAGGGTGGCACATGTGTACAAACATGCCTGGATCTATGCGTATACTAATGTGGTCGAATCAATATATAACTTAGAATAGATGGTTGGATGTACATCTACAAGTGTTTCTCAGGTATTAAGTATCTGCTCTTTGGCGAGTTCCATGGTGGTCGCCAACCTTGGGTCTTGACTGCACGTAAACCTTGTGGTTTATTCTCCGTAAGTTTCATGGTTGACAAGACATGAGGTTAATATTAGACTTGATTATTGTTCTTTGTGACATGCTAAAGCTTTTGGCCGGTCTATTTCTCGTGTGTTAGGTGTGTTGCTTTCGAGAAGCATTAGCCTAGAATTAGCATCGAAGTTATTTGTGTCATTAGTTATTAAACACCATTGATTTAATTCATATGTAACGTTGACCATAAATATGATAGTTTTGTAACGTCCAATTTTTTTTTACATATAATAATAAATAAAAACCATTGAAGCATATATCATTCCCATCAAAATCTTTAATTACAATCAAATCAATCAGAGTGCTTAGAATCGTAATAGCATCGGAAGTTAGGCATGTAAATTGCCTCAAATAAAGTTTCAAAGAAAATGTGCAATCAATACCATTGCTGCCGCTGCCGTCATGCTGGAGCCTTGACTTTGTCTTTACCCGACGGTCCTAAAAATATAAGTCAACAACGGGTAAGCACAAAACTTAGTGAATTAACATCATAGTTACACTTTATAGTGGATAGCACACACCGCAAATGATCACATAGTGCAGATGGGCCCCGCCCTTGCTGCCGCATCTCGGGTCCTACCCGTATGATGCCTAACTCGGCCCCCATCAGCTATGACACATCATAGGTCCCACTTTCAGATGATGTTATCTTCTCCCAACCAGCTACACATGCTCGGTTGGTCCACATAATATTAGTTAACAACATATAACACTTAGCAATTTAGCTTTTTAACAATTACACATATCTCATACAATTAACATGTATTCTACGTGTATATATCACAAAATAAAGAGTAAGTTAATTTAAAATCACCTGATCTTGCAGCTCGAGGTCAAACAATAGCTACTTACGAGTTTCTAAAAGTTACACAGTTACTTACAAACACCTACAATTAATATTTCCACAGAGTTAGGTTTTATTTAAGTTTTCGATTCGACCTTCATACTTAAGTTTGTGACGCCTTCATGAGGTTTACGATTCTACTTCTAGGAGTAGTTTTCGATTCTTAATTAGAATGTTCAACTTTTCGATTATAAGCCTCATTAGCAACTTTTTGCTTTTGTTAACTATATGCATACCTTTTGGTTAAAAGTTCCACCATGAAACTTTTCGATTAGGCTTGAGTTGGGGTTTCCGGTTGATATTTAAAATCTTGAATCACGATCACGATTTGCAAGGGTCCAGTTTACGATTCTAGCCTAGAGGTGGGTTCGATCCTTGCTTCTCAATTTCAAACTTTTCGATTGTAATTAAGTTTTGCAAACCTTTAGATTGTAATTTAAGTTTTAAAAACTTTTCGATTGGGTAACTGGGCATAAGTGTTTTCGTCTGGGAAATCCCACTAGGAGACTCAACCCAAATTTCGATTCTAGCTTAATAGTCGGTTTTCGGTCGTGTCTCTACCCCACACAGTTTTTGATCCACAACCAAGAACATTTTCGACTATAGCAAAGCACAGTCGACACTTCGAGATATGAACTCGACATAAACTTAATCATTTTCAACCTTTCATGATTCAATGGATTTCTTACAACATTTTAATCAATCCCTAACACTTAATCGAATCATCAATAACTAACGAAAGATCTATATCCAATTTTAAGCTTTCGGTTCTTTATTCCATTTCGAGCAGTAAATCATCACTAAATGCTCCATTAATCTCAATCAAATGATGTAAAAACTACAAACGAAGTGTAGAAGATTATTACGTGATGCTTCCCCTTCGATTAAACGCAAAACTTCGACCAATTTGTTCTTGATTCTCTCTCGGCAGTGTCAACACACACAAACTTCAATCGCCCCAAAAACAACTATAGTGTAATTCCTAGGGTTTTGTGCCCTACAATTTGTATTTATACTCTCATCTCATTTCCTTATGTCCAAGCACTTCTAATGTTTACTAAATAAGTTCTTACTGTAATTAAAGACATAAACAAGTGTTACAATCCATAAATACATGATATATTATTAACATAATATTTGTTTACCGCTTTCAAAAGTGGGTGTTAAAGTTTATTCTCAATTCAACCCTTGATGGGTTGACACTTGTCTATGTGAGGTAATCATTTCTCATTTCTGATGCACATATCCTTCTTTTGGGACAATAAAAAATAGGGTAATTCTATTGGTATTCCCTTATATATCCAAATAACCCTCTTGATATGATATTTGTGAGAGAAAAAACTGTATTGAAAATTGTAATTCAATAATTGAACATATGGGTATGTGAGAGGAGGAGGGTAAAATAGTAGCACCCTAAAAAATATTCTCTTGAAAGAAACTCAGTTAAGCTCACCATGATGACTTATGATTCCAACTCAAAGGGTGCTGATAAAACTCATGCAAAGGACCTCAGAAATTCTTGTTTTGAAGCTTATGGTTTTGTCCCTTAAGAGATTGACAACTGCTTAACAACCATGAGCTTAATTAAGCACGTCTTAATCCCTTTAATTATTCTTATAAACGGCGCGGTTTAAATTATTAATGTGTTAAATTATTATTAATGAATGATGACATTAATTATGAATATTAAATGTCATGTTAGAGTTCCAGACTTCAAACTGCTTGATGATTGACTATACATACTTAGATGGTGGACCCTCCTTTCCACCTATGGAAACCTGACTAGTGTAGGAGAAAGAGAAACTTAACTATGATTAATCCTGGTTTATTGTTTCTCCTCTTGGAGATTGATCTACCTATTATATCATGAGTAGCACTCATCTTTTATCTTTCTCGATCCAAATGTCATATCAGTTATCACATCACTTTTTCTTCTTTTTCTCAACCTAAAACATAAGTAGCACCTAACTCAAACAACTCAATATTTTTCCTCTCACTACTCTCTCTTAAACAACTAAAAAAAGGTAAAAGGAGCGGGTGAGTCGGGTTGGGAAACCCGAAGAGGGGAGAAGCGCCCAACCCAAAGAAACCCGCGCGTGAAGCCCGAGCCTTTACTGAACAATTCTATACAACTGCTACGCATGGCCTTACAATGTTACAATGATCAATTATCAGATTTCAATCTTTCATACATTACAAATTAAAAGTAAGGCATATATAGTTAAAGATGAGTTTATAATATTTGTTTTCTTATGTTTTTGTTTTTTTGTTATTTGTAATATAGACTCATTTGAATGGACCATATATAATCATATAGGTGAGTAGAAAAATTACTAATGAGACAACTTTTCTAATCATATAATTGGGTGGTAAAAGCACATGTCTTAATGATAAAAGCATATTAGAGATTATTGTGAAGATTAAAGTATAATGATTGATTGTGTGGTACATTTGAAAGATAAATAGAGTTATGATGGAATAAATTAAAGTTGAAAAGATTTGAGTGGACTTATTTAACCAATTATTTAGATTGAAGTAGAAACTAACTGTGGAAATGTGTTCTTTTTTATCTTTTGAAAATTCAAAACAATGGTACATGCACTAGCTTTTGATCAAGAACAAATTCATGTAAATCAATTATTCAAATTTAAAACATATATACAAAATTAAAAATTAAAAAAGTAAATACACAGTACATATCACAATAAATGAGACAAAATAATTTTTAAATGAAAATAATAAGAAAAAGGTAAAATCATGAACATTAATAATTAACCAGCTGGAGATGATTTAACATTTTAACTATTACTTAATTACAAATATAAAATAAAATGAAGCATGAATTTGTAATATGTTTAAGTTAGATACTTGCATACAGGTACTACTGAAATAACCAGAAACTTTGTAAAATTTCTCCTTATTCACACATCTCAAACCTGGTCAAATATCAACTTCCCACATACTAATAAGTCAACCACCATGTTTGTAAAGCTCAACACACTTAAGTAATTCTACCAGACCCTTAAGAAATATTGCCTAATTAATGATCCTCATCACCCTTGCTTAGCTTCATTCCATACCCATCCCACATATTGTGAGGATCACCGGCCATTAGAAACCTATAACTTCCATCATTCTGCTGATCATTTGGTGCAACCAATCGTTCATCGGGTTGTCGATAACTTCCTCCTTGATGATGAAAGATATGATGTAAAGATTCATTGTTAAGTTGAGAATACGACGAATTCGAGCTTCTTGTATTCTCTTTTCGCTTCTTGGTTCTCATTAGAAACTCATTTATACTATCCCATTTGGTCCTACATGCTATACTGTTCCTATTGTAACCCAAGCACGCCATTTTCGATGCGATTTCTTCCCAAAGCAGCTCTTCCATATACCCTCCACCTTGCTCGAATCTTGTTTCCATGCTGGTTCGAATCTGAATTAGTCGCGTGATCTCATTTTCACCCCAACCAGTAAGATTGACATCAATCTTGCCATTGTTTTGATGATGTAGGTTGTCATCATCTTGAGAAGACTTATGATTTGTTTCCTTCCCATTTAATTTGTGCAAAGCTTCCATGAGAGCGCAATCTCGTGACTCCATCCACGCTCGTTCGTTTGCCCAAAACTTATGCTCCTTTTCGAATCTAGCGGCTTCTTCATTCCTCCATTGTTCCTCTCTTAAAACCCTCTCTTTTTCCTTCTCTTCAATAGACCTCATCATTTTTTCCATCCACTCTTCTTGCTTCTCCATAATCTTTTTCATTTGTGCATCAATGAAGTCCTTGATCTTCGTTTTCCAACCCCGTTTCCCCAATCGCGTCTTGTTAATCTTCCTATCAACAGAATCGCTATAGCCGGATGAACAAGTGTCGAAAGCCGAGGAATAGTTGGAGAGGCTAGGGCTATCACACAGTCTAGAAGGTCCAGGTTTAAAGGGATCTTGGTAGCCATTATCTGGGTGCTGATTAGCTTGAAAACCACTAGTTTCAGCATTAAGATTATGAGGATCTGAAAAGGATGTTGGGTTAGGATTAGGGTTAGGGTTAGGGTTGTTAATACTGGTTTCTCCATAGAGAGCTTCTAATTGTCTAAAGAACCTGTAATGTTTCCCATCTTGTCTTCCTGCTTTCCCTTCTTTAGTTTTCTTGTAATACTTGTATAAATTCTCAAACTTCTCTCTGCATTTTTTCCCGCTTCTTTGAAACCCATGTTCCTCAGACATTATCCTGTGAACACAAAAAAAGAAGACAAGAAAAAAAAGTAATTCAATTGGATGCTCAGAACACTTGAAGACAAGAAAAACAGGAAAAAAGATTGAGGTGATAGTGAAGTTTGCTAAGGAGTACAAGTTTCATGTGGTTTCTTGGTCTGAGCATACTATTAACCCAGATTGGAGTCTTTATGAAAGGTGAGTTATTGTAGGCCTTTTCTAGGCTGAGCTACTACTTGAGTTAACTGAAATAAGTATAAAGTCTGTCAAAAACTAGCCATAATATATATAAGCTATGAATTCCACACAAAAAAATTTTAAGAAAAAGAAGTGATCTTTTCTAAAATGTAGAAATAATGGCTAATTAAAAGTTGATATAGTTAGATTCATAAAGTAGCAAACCAAAAAGAAAAAAGTAAGCAACTTGTTGAATGATTTAGCTTTCTTGACTAATGAGATCCATTTTTCCATTCAAACATAATTAAACTGTATGAGCAAATTATTTTCTTGAAAGAATTCAAATTTCTTCAACAAAGAATAACATCAAGACCCAACAAATTAAACATGATGATGTTCATGTAGAAGAAGAATAATGAATGAATGTAAGAAATTATGAGAGAGAGAAAGAGACCTAGAAACTTCATCCCACAAGGGGCCTTTCTGATTTGCTTCTTTGAACTTAGAATCTAGCCTTGATCTGACTTCCAAAAGTGTTAAAGTTTCTTGCCTTGGCCACCTACCATTTCCACCACCATTTCCACCTCCGCCACCACCACCACCACCAATCTCCATCTCTAAACCACCACCAATTTCCATTTCTAAACCACCACCTGCGCTAAGACTCGCGGTGGTTGAGCCCGTACCTGTTGTCGAATCCGAACGAAACATCATCCCACCACCACCACCACCCAACAACACCATATCATAGTGAAGATCATGAGTAGCTGCCGGCGGCTGTGGGACGGCGGCGAAAATGGGTCTTCCGTTCATGTAGTGAGTAAGATCCGTTATCCCATACTGTTCCTCCATTAATTTCCTTGTGATTTTTTTCTTTATCAACAGATAAGGATAGCTTCAACCCAAATCCCACCCCCTCTTCTCTCTCTTGAAACAATTTTAGAGAGAGAGAGAGTGTGTGTGTGTGTGTGTGTGTGTGAAAGGAGAAGGAGCGGCAGATCCGGATCGTGTCTTCACATTAAAAAGCTCTAAATTTATGTAGACTACAACAATCTTGGACCCATATTATCAGTTAGTTTTGAAGAATATACGAGTGTTTTCTTGTTCTCTTTGAATAATGAAACAAGTAAAGACACCAGTGATGACTAGTAATCTGTACATATTTACTCTATATGTGTATATGTGTGTGTATATATACTTGAAACCCATTTCTCTCTCTTTCTTCTACAGACAAAAACTGACGACACTTAACACGTACAAAACATACGCATGTTTGAGTCTCATCAACAATCAAATACGTTTCTTAATGCTTTTATTAGGTACAATATATATAAAATAATCTGTGAAAAGGAACACATAGAGACAAATGAATAAAAGTTAATTGTCTATAAACTCTCATTATGAATATTTGAATACCATCATCTTATGCATAACAGAAACTCATAGGATCCCATCTTTTTTTTATGGGAGATAATTTATAAAAATTACAAATTTGTCATACACAATAATTTAAAAGGTGTGTAATTACATCATAATATTCTTAAACATGTGAATGATGATATATATTAATACTAGGTTTATAAGGGTATACATGCAAGTCATCATTGTTGTGTATGTTCATGGCCGGCCCAAGTATTGGACAACCTGGGCGTAGGCCTAGGGCAGCAAAAAGGTTAGTGGCATCATATTTTAAGTCCAAAGTCTATAGTACGAGATCTGTTTATGAAAGGAACATCATTTGTCCATTGGATAAAGGTGTAGTGGGACTGCTAGGAGGCGGCAAACTACGAGAGTACCAAATCTACTTCTTGACTTCCCAATGGCGATGGCGAAATAACTACAGAGATCGAGAGAGGGCTTTGGAGTTGGTTAACAATCAATCGACAAATCAGTTTTCCCAATCCCTACTCAATTGTCCAATCGATATATATAGGGGAGGGTACAAACGAGAACTGTTTTTCGTACGAGAACTGCGAGAACCAATCTTAGCCGTTCATTTTGGATAATGGAATTCATAGATGAAGAGCGTGGGGAGATTGAGTGTGGCAAGGTGCATGTAAGGAATTCATGGGTGGGCAATCCAATT
>JAUEJL010078308.1:0-15583 GCA_032274825.1 Drosophyllum lusitanicum
TTGACATGTGGCAACCATGATTAAAGGGTATTTTTGGTATTGCATAATCTTTTTATCTCACTTCCTTAATTCTCTCCTGGGTACCTCACTCACGTTTTGATTTAATTGAAGAAACACCATTTTGGAATCTTGAAACCCTAGAGCCGCCGTACCCCTGCACTCTCTCGTCTCTCTCGTTGCCTCCCAAGCGAAACCGCTGCCCTCCACCGGTTTCTAAAATACAATTCGCCGCCGGAACAAACCACCATGTAGATACGTGAATTGCCCCGCCCTGCTTTGTCGTCGGTTCTCTCGAAGTGGTATCGTCGCCGCCCTTCTTGTCGTCGGGTCTCTCGAAGTGGTATCGTCGCCGCCCTTCTTGTCGACGGTTTCTCTCGAAGTGGTTTTTTAGTCGCCACTATCGATGCCTTTGTTGATATATGAATCGCCGCCGCTTTTTGTCGATGGTTTTTGAGCTACCACCGTCGAGACGGCCACCGCTCAAGGTCGTCGGACCACCACCATCACTGTTGGTCGGCGATTTGTACGCACCCACCACCGCCTTCACGTAATCGATGGTTCATCTTTTTTTTTTCTCGATTGCTTATTTCATCAATTTTATTTTACACAAGATATTCATCAGAATTTATGTATAATAAATCATCTTTTTTTCTGACTGTTTGCTTATGAATCAATTTGTGTTTCTGTATTTTTTTTTTTTTGTTCATCATTAGCATATGATCTATACATTTAGGCTCTCAATTTGATACATGAAGCTTGTTTTTTTGGAATAGATGGTGAAGGTTGATACATGAAGCTCTGAATTTGTGTTTCTGTGTTTTGATTTTTGTACATTCAAGCTCTCAATTTGCTAGCATATGTTCTGTTCATCATTTTTTCATTTTGGGTTTGAATTTGGTTGATATTCAAAACTGTAGTTTGTGTTCACCAATAGTAGATGTGTGTTGTAGGTTTATTAACGTGTTTGATAAATCGACTCAACTATTTCTGAATAAGTGCAGATCATTGAACCTATAGATTAGTGTGTTAGATTCAAGAATGTCTATAGCATTGGTGGATTTGACACAAAACGACAGTGTGAAAAGTGGTGATTGTGATATTGATTTCGATTTCTCAAAGCTACCGGTTAAGCCTAGACATGTGAATGTAGAGAGACAAAGATCTTTTTGATGAGAGGTCGCTTGTTGAGGCATCACCCTGCATGGGCAGAGACATATGAATCTCGAGAGTGTTTTTTCACAAGTAGAAGATCATCCTTCATCCTTTGTTAGTTTGAAAGTTAGGTTTTTTTTTTGTGATTTATGAACACGTTCATCAAATTTTGTATAATGTTGTGTACATCAATTTTCTATTTTACTTTGATAATATATTCTTTATTCATCACTTGTTCTTGTTCATTAATCTTATTTCTTTAAATTTTCCGGTAGATTATGTGAATCAAGTATTATTGTTCATCAGTTGTTCTTTGTTCATCAATTGTTCTTGTTCATCAATTTTTCTTATTCATCAGTTTTTTTTTGTAATGTATCGGAATCATTGCTGCCGGTATCTAATTTTATTGGTGTTGCTAGAAACTTAATTTTGGCAGTTAGAAATATAGTGATTTTAGGAGCAGTGAGAAATTTTTAGATTCCTAATTTGCCCTTGTATCTCAATTAATGTAGCAATTATTGTATTTCAATTCTGACCTTTTTTATTGACTTTTGATGAAACCTATGGCTGAGATTCACTCTTACACCTCTTACTTAGATTTAACTCTTACAATAACCCTACCCTATATATATATATATTTGCTTTTCAAAAAAAAACCAAAGATAAAATTGTTGCTGAAAACATATATTATTTTGACCCAGCTAAATAATATGACGCGTTACTGAAGTCCCAACCCACCCACCTTGCATATTTTGCCAGCTCTAACTACAGTATGTTTGCCGCTAGCAGTATGTCTCCCCTTAGCTACAGCTCTAAGAATAGCACATGATACACGCAATATATAAATCTACGCCTTTGATTAAACATTCAGCCTTTACAGAAGGAAATGTGTGCAAGCATTAAAGATAATGGAGTAAACAAAAACCTGATAATAGTTTTGAGACGCTTCAACAACGGAATTCCGTTGGTTAACACCGTATGCAGCTGCTGTTGGCAACAGGGAGTTACCGGAATCCATAGACCCAGATATCTCTTTCTCTGCAGAAAATAAGCGTCAGAACCATTGTACATAAACACATAAAAGAACATATTGAACTCAAAGCTGTACATGTAACAACTGCAAAAAAAAAAAAAAACAGTCAAATACAAACATATGCATAAGCATAAACCTACAAAACTATGATTTCTTCAGATTTGCCGATTTCTTAGCTGATAAGTTAACTTTGAAAATAATGTTAGGTGCTATACAATGTACCTGGTTCTGATGAAAGGGCAATTCGATCTCGCAAGATCACTAGTTCAGGGGACAAATCTTCAGTGCCCATTAGCTTCAAATATTCCATAGCTGTTGTTAAAAGTCCTTGACTTGCTAAAATTTCAGCATACTTCTCAACAAGTTTGCATAAAGAAGCACTGAATCTCTTCTGCCCCGTTGCTAAAGCAAGGACCACAGTTTTCTCCATTAAATCCTAACACAAGTATATATAAGAGAGTAAATAATAATAGTAATAACAATACAGCAAGAATAATGACTAAACTCTCTCAACATGATGCTTACCTGAAGAAGGTCAACATAGGACTTCCCCTCATGCTCACTTGTAACATTCTTTGACCAAATTTCCACCGTTTTATCAATATTCCCAGCACAAATATAACAAAGGGTCGCGGCTAGTGTATTACCAGCTGCCATGAGTCTAGAAGCAAGGGTATCACATAGTAAAGTCCAGTCCTCCCTCTGTGCAAACTGTGTCATACATACAGGCATGAATAAACAGAAGCATGGCTGGCAGTATCACATAATGAATAATACTTACAGTACAGAGGAGAGCAAGTGTCTCCTTCCAAGATTTTAAGGGTCTCGTATTTACTAGGCTAACAAGGTCATTATTCACCATTGCAGCAACTACCTGTCCGTCAAAATTGCTAAATTAGACCACTGAACAGATTAAATAACGAAGAATTTGAGAAATATATGCACCTTTAGGTATGGGGATCTATTCTTTCTAAGGTATTGATCAAGTGTGGTCTCCCACAAAGAAGCACCACCAACTTGTGCAATGACTAAAGCATCTGCCATTTTATTTGCAGCTATACACTGTGCAACAGCACCTTTATAATCCCCAACAACCAAAGCACGTTGAACGGCATCATCGAATGAATAGTCAGTAACACCCTCTACTGACTCGCTTGCTTTTACAGATTCTTCCACACCAGCAACAGATCCTTCAATTCCAAAGTTGTTGACAGATGTCGTTGACACAGGTGTGTCGGCTTTAGGGCTTGGAAGATTGTTAAAGAAATCTTCCCCGTTATCACCCAGAAATCCTTCATTAACTACTTCAGTTTCTTTAAGATTGAGAGAATTCAAATCATGAGAAAGATCTTCTGCTGTTGTTTCATTTACTTCTTCCGGTAAAGTAAAGCCAAGATGGTTTAAGAGCTTTGTTCTTGCTGATCCATCATCTTCAAACATGACTTTCAAAAATCCCCAAGTCTCTCGGTCATCTTCAGACCTGCATGACAAAACCTAAATTCAGAATTATCAATTATGGTGGTAATACAGCAGATGCTAATTATTATGTCTTACAAAAAACGTACTCAGATTCTTGATATTTTTGGTCACACAGAAGCCTCAGTGAGGATCGATCTCCACTCTTCATTGCAGCTTCAAATTCTGATGATGTGCTCAGTAAATTAAGTTCAGCAACCAAGTCCCGCACATTAATCTGAAACATGATGTAGATAATGGGTAGAGGTGGCAAGATGGGCGGGTAACAAGGGTTGGGTAATTGGTCACAACAGTTCAAATTTTAAAAAGTCATTATGAAGGAATCAAAATGGGTCGCTTTATGTTGACCCGCTAACACTTCTGTGTCCATTTTTATGTTTTATATAATGAATGCGTTAATTGTGATTACAATAATGACAATATATATCCTTAAGTAGCACATTTTAAGAGATTGAATGCATGATAAACAGACTTTTAGCTTTTTTTTATTTGGCTCATTTGACCCGTTTAAGATAAAAACACAAACCAACTAAAGCAAATGGGTTGAAACTCCCACATTTAGATAATGGGTAATAAATTTAGTGAAAGAGGATGGCAGTGTAAAGATTGATAGGAATACCTCTGAACGCCCAGATGAGGAACCACTCGAGTGAAATGAAACAAGCTTTCCACCAAAACCAAAAGTGACTCCAGCTTTGCGCTGGTACCATTTTGGGGCTTTTAAAGGTGCTGCAGAAAACCACACATACATGAATAACCAGCAAAGAAAGTAAAAACACGAGAGCTCCCAAGTGGATCGCATGTAAGAGTAAGACAAGTCATAAGTGTATCCTAGTAGATGCATTATACCTATTCCCGCATGGTGCCTCAATTTTGAATTTGAAATAGAAAGAGAGATATAAACTGAAGTATAAGAGCAATGAAAAAAGATAAATAACACTTGAATATTTGATAAAAAAAATTTGTTGATTTGAACATTTACAATACAACTAAATAAATTAAAATAGTACAAACTTAGGCCGAAACAGACCAGTAACTAACAAGCTCAGAACATTCTCTAAATTGATCATGCATAATACAAAAGTGTCTTACTTATGGTATTATCAAATTTACAATTATCAAAGCATGACAAACTAGTGTACAAACAGAAATTATTTTAATTAAGTTAATTAAGAAAGAGGCATACAATTACTAATCTACTACAATGATGAGTACAGACATTAAAACAATACAAATGCCGCAAACCTATTTAAATAAAGAAAGATATTACCTAAACAAATAGATCTAATATAATACAGTAATATATTAATATCAAACACCAAACACATTTAAAAGTATATTATCAATTAGTAAAGTAACGGAAAACTCTGGAAAAAGACGATCAGACCATATAGCCTATGCAATTATCTCAGTCAAAAATCAAATAGCAGTCAAGGACCGATATTTGAAATAGCGGTTATTGCGGTGAGATATCGGTTTTTTATATTATGTAGAACATATATATAATCAAAATCATAAAAAATTAAATAAAAAGCATAGAACTCCAAGTCAAAATCGTACAGGAAGAAAAAAGGGGTTTGTCGTATAGAAAAAAGAAAGAAGAAGACCTCTGTTTGTCTGTCGCTAGTACAAGAACAAAAGAAGGAAGGGAAAGGTGTGTTAACTAGGTTTTAGGTTGAGAAATAGGCTATTAAAGTGGACAGAAGAAAATCTCGGCCAATCTCGGCGAGATTATCGGTTCCGATATTTACAACCGAGATCTTCAACCGATATTTTCCCTATGTCCGAGATCTCGGCAAGACAAGCAAATAGCTAACAAGAGTACACTTTGGAACGTAAAGAAATATATTACCTGAAACAAGGTAACTCTCGCCAACACCATAACGAGCACAAGCCTGCAGAAGGGGCATATATAAGCATCATTTAAAATCAATTAGACAAGCACTACAGAAAAGGTAAAAATATAGAACATAATTACTTCAAACCAGAACCTATACAAAGATAAAATGACCAGACAATACCATATTCTACCAGTTCAAATGAAATAAGTTATTGATAAAAAGCCTATAGATGGATACAAGTTAGCGAACCTCAATGTTATATATACCAATTTTTCCATCAAACGAAGACGCCGATATAACTCCCGGTATCTTTGGGTACCAGTGCACATCGAAATTCCAATTGGTTCCAGCTGGAAGTTCAGATACGATCTGCGTATGGATATTATTAAAATCAGAAGAAAAAAAAGTTAAAAAAATGTTCGAAGAATAAGCTTGTTTGTCTCGAAAAGCTAAAAAAGAGGTTGACAGACCTCAGCAGAATTAGTGTCCCAGCAAATAGTGCGGTTATCTTTGGCACAGGTAAGCAAATAAGAGCTATCGTTAGGACACCAAGACATCGCAACAACACCTGGTATATTAATTTGTTAGGAAACGCATATGTAAAATAACAACAAAAATATTCAAAAGAAATTCCACATAAAACGATATCTGAATATCAGATTTTTTACAATTTATATGTAGTACTTATTAACAATTACTAAAGCACCTAAAAGATGGAGTAGAGGGAGCAAGGGAAACACTATAATCATTGCTCAAGGTATACATGTTAAAAATTATTGATGAGTGACACAAGATCAACTGTCAAATGATTAGAAGCATACCTTTAGTGTGACCTACCAACTCCAGCAGTGGGGACATTGTGTTTCGCATATCCCATATCTGCATCGTGAAAGTTGCTAAATTACATGAATAACACGTTTACAGATAGACATGTATAAACAAATAAGTAAATAAATAAATCATTACCCTCAAAGAAGGTGAACTATCATCATCTGAAGCAACAATAAGTTGGGTGGCAAAATCGGGATGCCACTGCAAAACAGAGCATCGTCTTCTAACAGAATCTGAGAAACTGGAAATTGGAACATTCTTAGTGATTAGGTTAAAAGTTCCGTAAAATATCACATAGACATAAGGCCAGATCCCAGATAATTACCTTATAATCGGTTTTTGCTTCCTAAGGTCCCAAACCACTAAAACAACAGACAAAATGTGCCATAAGTTTTTCTAAATAAACAATTGGTTAAAAATATATGGGTTGCCATTCGTACCAGTTGTTCCATTCAAAGAAGTGGATGCCAAGATAGGTTGCACCTTCTTATTCCATGATAAGAATGATATTTCACCTTGTGTAGCAGATCCACTGCCCTGCAGAGAGAGGTTTATTACTCCAAACTCATATTATAATACACAGCATGTGTCTTGGTAGTATATTTAATTATTCATCCAACCACCATGTTAAAGCACATTAAATATAAATACACATAATTTCATGTTCTTCATTTGACAACACAATTACATTACCTTGAGAGGCGGAAAATGTGTAGGTTCTGTTGGTTTAGCAATATCCCATATGCAGATGTCACCTTCTTCAGCACCAGTAGCAAGATGATTTGGTGAAAGAGAACTAAATTCCAAACCACGAACCTGAAAAAAAATGATGTGGAATAGTCATGAAAGGTTATCACTATATGCCAAGAGTAAAAGAGCCAATGATTAGCTATTACATTCCACAAACACAAAACAACTTACAGGCCCTTTGTGTCTTGATAGGCTTTGAACAAGAGAGTTTTCACTTTCCTCAGAGCTACAGACCATAAAAATAAAAAACTAATGAGATTTTTCACATATTAATTTCACTGACATCCTGAATGCAGGATAAGTCATAACAGTACTGCCGATTTGCAAAGCAAAAGCACCATCATCTAAGATATAACTTTCCCAATTATAAAGAAAAAAATATTTTCCCACTTCACAAATAAAACTATATAACAGTTTAAGTCTTCATTGAAAAAGGATCAAGAATGTATATTTTTCTGTTGCATCTGCGCTTTGTAATAACTTGCATTGTTACATCTTACATCAAAACATCATCTACTAACCTAGAATGATGAGAGGGACCAATGATAGGTTTAAAATGTTTGGTAGCTTCCTATAAGATGAAAAAAGACTATAAATAAAATACCCATTTCCAAGGAGCGTAACTAGCCCCCTTAAACAACATAAAAACAGTCTCATCACTAAGCTAACTGCTAATGCAGATCAAATACAAAAACCAACTAAACCCAAAGACACGAATAGAAGACATTCCGCCTATAATTAGAGAAAAGGCTTCCCATGGTAGCGATTGAAGTATCAGTATTCAGTACCAGTCAGTAAAAAATTTGAGCATGGCTTAAGTTTAAAATATAAAAGTTAGAAACGAATATTATAAAGAGTAACATAATTTTCATTTATAAGTTAAGATTGTCAACATTGCTCTACAATCTAACCAGAGTATTCAACATCGTCAACTCATAATAAACTTCAGTTGATTGTGGCTACCATAAAAGAATCCAATTAAATCTCTCGGATTTAAAAGCACGGAAAAAATTTACTCAAAACTGCATGCTAAACCATTTTCATCAGTTATTCAATCTGAGCCCGCCCTCCCACCCGTTTGGCACTTATAAGTTATACTAAAGCCCCAAATCTCTTATCTGAACACACAAGCCATAGACATAATTTCACAAATGCAGTTCTCATATTGAACTTATATGGTCAACACAAATGCCAGAATGACCAAAATAGCGTGATTCAACTAATTACATATGCAGCACATCAAGTCATCAAAACCACTAAGCTCAAACTGATGGTGGAATTTTTCCTTGCACTCATACTGAACTCAAACAAGGATATACTGAACTCCAAGCTGTGCAAAGTACCAGTTGCATAAGATTCCAAGTCAGGTAAAATGGATGCTTAAGCATAAAACCTTTCAAACTAAGAAAAAATTATATTCGTTCAAGTTCGCAGAATTCTTGGCTGATAATTATGAATTGTAACAGTTCTGAAATATATCAAAGTGGAATTCCGATTGTGCAGAACATCAAAAAAAGATCCTACAGGAATTGTATAACCTTTGATCTCAATCCCCGCCCAGTCAACATCTTTAGTGTTCAGTAGAAAGGTTCATGGAGTAAAACCCGTGGAGAACAAATAAAACTGGATCATAAATACGTAAAACATACAAATATCGATAACGAAATGATTCAACTTTCACCATATCACCGCAATTTAAAAAGAAAGCTATCATGAGGAGTAGAGTACCCGATTAGCATCCGTGGGTTCCAGATACCAATGTTGCCATCGACAAGGCCACCAGCTACAAGACCAAGTGAGAATTCCTCTGAGCCAGAGGACGGGGATTTACCCCAAGACAGACGATTAAACGGTTCGGAACTAGGTACAGCACCGACTAACGGAAGCTTACGATCGTCAGATTGAAAGTCAAGTTGGAAGATTTCTAGATTGGCGGACGAACTAAACGACATATCAACGGCACCGGCCATAGTTCCGGCGGCAAGAAACGGCGCGTCGGGGGCAAACGCCACCGACGCCGATCTAACGACTTCCTTTATGCAGGGCGACGTATCCATTTTGATTGGATCGGAGTATGAACCGATCGTTGAGCTGAAATCAGGGTTAGGGCTGTGATCTGAAAAAGGGAAGGATAATTTTTGCGAGAGACAAATCTCTCTCCCCCACTCTCACTTCATTACAGATTTAATTTTCAGAAACAAGTGTATTAGTCGTGAAGCAACTTTTCTAATAAAATATAATTTATTTTAGATAGTGGTTGGTTAAGCTTATTATTTTTAGTTTAAGTTTATTAGTTTTTTAGCTTAAGAGCTTTTGAGTTAATTTATCTAATTTAATTTAATAATCTTATTAAAAAAAAGGATGTATGACATCATATCTTTTTTTTTATCAATTACAACCTTCTATTTTATAAATTTTTTTAAAAATCCCTTGATAATTACCAATTATAACCTCTTATTTTTAATGTATCACTTTCAGGGTATGCTTGGTTGGGGTTTTAAGGGGTAGGGAATGGGAATGGGAATAGGAATGATTAACAATGGTTGGTTAGGTAGAATATAATCAATCATTACCCATTAATGGGTAATGAACCATTCCCCGGTAAATTGGGGTTAATGAATTCAGGGTAATGGATTCAGGTATGTGTTTGTCCCCACCAACCACCACCGGCATCAACAACCACCACCAATATTGCTACCACCATGCTCCGGCACCACCACCGACAGCCGCCGCCACCATCGATCAGAACCACCACACCATCGTAACTCGTCACACAAGCACCACCTTTAGTCACTACAATCACACCCATCCTTCCACCACCACCCGTTACAATCATCGTCACATCAACTATCACTTGCCATCGTCAACCATCACCTGCCACAATTGCCATTGATCGTCGACTTCACAAACATTATCTTCGCTACCAACAACACCGTCTTCACCACTGCCACCACCACCGACCACAACCACCACCATCACCGTGGATTCAAGTGTGTATTGGTCTATTGACCACCACCACCACCGCCGCTACACTCTACCACCATCATAGACCGCCGCCGCCGCCGCCACCACCCCCACCACCAACAACCTCCACACTGCCGGTCATTGCCACTACCACCACCTCTACTACTTGTCGCCACCTCTACAAACTATCACAACCACTACTCGCCGCTACTAATTGCCATTAATCGCTTCCTCAACCAACATTGTTGTAGCCACCACTAATCATCATCCTTGACGGTTGCTACCACCACCACAACTTACTATTGCCACCAACTATCATTAACACTGCTGCCACCATTAACCACCACCACCATGACTACCAACTAGTGCCACCATCATCGACCTACTACGTGTGTATGTATATGTGTGTGTAATGATTACCTATATTAACTAAGGAATATCAATAGTAATGATAATACAAGGGAATGCTTATTGCATTCCATTCCCATTCCCATTCCCCTCTATCTAACCAAGCCCCCCTAAGTATTTGTAAAATGGTTTTATAACACATTGATCAATACACGAGTTCTATATTAGTTATAATTGGTCGAGTACAATTTATAAATCAATGCATGAATAATACATACTTATAATCGATTACAATAACTTTTACGAGTTTTTAATATTAAAGAATAAACTGATATAGTAATCTATCACGTACAATAACGATTTAAAAAATGTTTTATGTTTCAATGCCTCGCTGACTCATTGATCATCCATAAGAGCTCACGGAGTAGTCTCTTCATGAGCTCGTTTTAGGTGTTTAATGAACAAGGTGTGTTCATGTTTCTATGTTATACCTCGTCGGCTTTGATCCTTGAAAAAGTCTACTTTCAAAATTTATTAAAGACCCTCATTCAACATAACCCCGTCAACAACTTTATACAAATGCCTTTGAAAACAACTTTTTTTTTATTTTTTACTTTTACTGTACAGAAAGTTACCATGAAAAACATTTTAAAATTTTACATTTTCTTACCCTAAAGGTCTAAACCGTTATGAGTCCATCCAGCCCATAACCCATAATTCGCATGATAAAGGCTTTCACTTAACAGGTTGGGTCGAATTAACTGGGCTACCATTCTTAACAAACTTGAAAAGAAAAGCAATCCAAAATTAAAAATAAATTGTTTAAATTAAATATGATTTATAACGTCTCTTTAAAGTTTACACGAAATATATCGCTAACCATTATATCAACATCACTAACATAGCAGTAACATCTATAGTAATACATGAATCACTACGGATACTCTTATGTTTTCCTATACCGAGACATAAGTGAAATATAAATACTTATTAAAGAAAACAAACTCCGCTTAAGTGTTTAAAATCAAAAGAGAAATTTTTCAAGCTCAAAAAAGTTTTTTTAGTGTCGTCTATAAAAGAATATATTTTGTTGTTTCGACGTATTCGTTTTTAGATATATTTAACTTCTTTAAGGCTAGTTATAAAATACTAGTAAAATTACGGGGAATTTTCAAGAAATAGTAACTAAGTTTGAAAAGTGTTGTATCAAGATTACCGTTGAGTTATTTCACAATGTGAAATAGAATGGTGAGCGATCTTGGTGGAACACTTTTCAAACTTGGTTACTATTATGTAGATTTTCCAATAAAATTAATTATGATCATAATTTATAGTATTAGGTTACCAGTAGCAGTAAGCCCGAAGGAGTTTGGGTTCTTCAGGTACATTTGGGTTCACCATTACCGATTCCCATCTTTTTCCCTCCTTCGGCTTCCTACACCCGAGATCACCCGTATGTTTTCCTTTTTTTTTCTTTTTTGTTGTATAAGAGAGAATAAGAAGAGAGAAAATATTTAGGTTGTTTGGGTTAGTTGCTACTTAGGTTTCGGGTAAGAGAGAGAAAAGGAAGAAAAAGGTGACTTGGCAGCTGTTGTGTTATTTTGGTTGGGTTTGGTTTGTGAAGACCACTACGCATAGTCTTATAGTAGTTAAACATATTCTTTATATAACTAAATTATGAATAATGTTTGTTGTATTTTCATGTCAAATTACATTTTACATAAGTTCTTTCATTTAGTAATCTTTAAACTTGTAAGTTCTTTTGAATGCATCGTGTAAGGCTTCCAACTTTTTAGTTTGTAGTTTGATACCATTTTCAGTAAACGGATTTTACTAACAGAGTCAACCCATACCCTAAGAAACATGACTCTAATAAGCTAATTCGAGTCGGGTTAGTCGAGTTTGAGTAATTTTAACACCCTTATTCACATATAATCAACCAGTAGACAGATGAAATTGTCGTCAACCTTAGATCATATGTAGAAAGAACTAAAACAAATGCATAGAATACTAATTTTAGGAGTCAAATCAAGCATTTCATGCGCAATGCATGGAGTATGTATTTGTGGGGCTTTAAAAAAAATAAAGGGGCCTACCTGTTTTGTCTAAAACATCATTGTGGCCACAAATCTCATTCCTTCCAAATATGCCTTTCAATCTTTCCAATCAATCCTCCTTAATCTCATATTATTTAGAGTTAATCACACATATGGTCCTTTTAATAACAATAAATTATAATTTTGGTTCTTTTTTTTTTTAAATTACAAAATTGGCTCTTTACCATTTATGTTAAATCCCTCCTCTCATGTGTACTAAGTACTTTTAGGTCTTTTTACCTTTTTTTTATTTTTTTCATAACCTGCAATTATAAAAATTAAAATCACACATACACACTTTCATCTCTCTCTCTCTCCCTCCCCCTCCATTTCTCCGGAACCACCAACAATTTAACCTAAATCACTCAAATAGAGTTTGTGTCTAATGGATGGTTTGACCAACAAAACGTGTATTATTTTAAACTAGTGTTATTTTAAAATCTTATTTTCTTGAATTATTAGTTATAGTCCATTCGCATATATATAGTCACACGCCTCTCCAACTTACCTTAATACGTTTGAATTAAGTTATTATATATTTATTTTAAATTCAAATTATTAATGAAAAATTAGATATATAAATATTTCATAAAAAGTCTACACTACCGAAATTATTTATAATATATACATTGCGCAAGCCTTAACATACGCAGATTTTACTGTTCATAAGTGGGTTTTTCTAACCTACGCTTTTTTCTTTAATATATTATTATTTGCGTAAACCTTATTAACTCTTTCTCTAGCCGAGTTGGCTAAAGATCTCTTATTTCAAAGAATCAAAGGTAATAGGTTCGAGTAGTTGCTCCTCCGTTTTTTTTCAGACTGTGCTTTCTTTCACCTTTTCTTTACTTTTTATTTTCCCCGCCTTCTAGCCCTTTCTTTCTCATGTTTTCTTTTCTACCCCCTCTTTTTACCTCTTATTTACATTCTATTCCATTTTTTTCTTTAACTTCTCTTTTGTTAATAACAATTATGTATATATTTTTTTAAATGACAAAATTCATCTTATCTTTTTCCTTTTTCTACAAATCATAGAAGTCAAACTTTTTCATGTTATAAATCCTATAAAATTTTATCCAAACTTTAAATCTTAAAAAAAGAGGTCTAAAAATATCTTTTAAACAAAAGATAAAAATTTACAATCTTTTTTTGAAACCTGTTTCGTAAAAAAACCAAACTTTTAATGCTATTAATTTTTTAAAATGTTTTTCAAAAAGTAGGATGTTAAAAATTATCCAAATAGTATTACATCTCATATATAAATAGTTTTACAATATGACAAGTGTTACTTTTAAAACTTATGATTTTAATAACTTTCGTTAGTATGTAAATATAGAATATACTAAAGACATGAATCCTGCAGTGAAGCTCGACACGGTTCATCTAGTTTTAAACATTAATGATACAATAATGTAAAAATGATATTATATAAAAAAATAAATTTGAGGTATACGAGAAAAAGTGGACCAAGATCCAATAATATGTATTTACCATGACAGTGAGGAATTAATGGCCACATCATTTCAGCCTGGTCTCACTCCAATGTTAACACCATCATTCATCCCACCTCAAAAAACACCCAACAATAAATAAACAATAACAAATCATAAAATCATTCCATTATTATTTTTTTGAAAAATAATATATTTCTACCTACTTTATCATATGATATATGTAATCCACTAATTTTTTTTATATATTTTTTTATTAATTTTAATACTTTTATTAATCTTATGAGTAGAATGATAAGTCGAAATAAATAATAAGAGAACATATTATCTCATTTTTTAAGGTTTTACTATTTAATTCGGTACATATTAGCTAGACTTTGTGTGTGTGTGTGTGTTTTTTTAAGTTTGCTTTAAAACCCTCTTGATATGATATCCTCTTTGTTTATTAAATGGTGATTACTTGTTTATTCAAAAGTCCTTGGCTAAATCACTACACACTTACACGTGAGTGGATGATATGCTTGCTTCTTAACAACAATAGTATAGTATAGTATAATACATGTACATCACCAAGATTCTAATACTAAAAATAATTATTTGCTCGACACTTAATTATTGTGTTCTATCAAAAGTTCTTGATGACTATACTTGTTAATGATATAGAAAGAACTATAATCTCGGTAAAAGGGTCTTTTTTTGTCTACGTGGTCTTTGTTTTTTCTTCAAAATGTATACATGTTACATAGAAAATTAGTATATCTTTAGTGTAATGGGAAAATGTTTTTTAGAAGAAAATTAATTTCTATTTGTAATTTACTATATACTCTTACTAACCAAATAATGACATGTAGAATTCGTTAGTTCTCTTTTCTTATTTTCAAGAGCGGAGCTATGTACGGGTAGATGAGAGGGTTCAGTAGAACTCACATAACAATTTTTTTCAAATGATTTTAGTGCAATTTTAATATAATTTAGATAAAGTTTTGTTTTTGAACGCATTGATTTTGCTTACAAACATTATTAGTTTCAACTATGAACACTTTAAAAAAGTTTCTAACTTCACCCTTACTTATATCCCCTCTTAATTTTAAAAATTGATCTACCAAGTAGGAGGATAAATAAAAAGATTTAATAAAAGTATATAAAATATCTTTAAAAAAAATAGATGATGGAATAAAACCAAATTGACACCTGGATCAAAATTACCATTCGGTGGTCATCATCAAAATCTAGCCAATCCTAATGATTTTCTTTCGACAGACACAACTTCCCGTCAAAATTAACCGACTTTACTTGTCGGTGGCTATTTAAGCTGCAATTCGACAAGTGCGGAAGATTACTTCTTCTTCTACACTGTTACTTTGCCCGATCTTTGTCATCATTGTCTATGATGGGAAGAAGAACAAACGTAGGGTGTTATTGCTTATCAACAGATGTAGCATAACAAGTCCCTTTTACCCGCGCGTTGCGGATGGGTTTTAGCATAAACGAAATATAAAAATAATATTCAAACACAAATATTAAAATAAAACGGGAAAAAAATTAAACACCACATCCGACATAATTCTCTCTTTGTTACGTTTTAATATATAATGTTTGGTGCAAGTTTAAATATACATATTTGTAACCGAGTAATTTTCA